>CAJVQJ010000090.1:0-59063 GCA_911387685.1 Dolichovespula media
ATTATCGTCGTTAATATCGTCTTTATTATCGTCGTTATTATCGTCGTTAATATCGTCGTTATTATTGTCATTATCTTTTTTTTATCGTCGTTATTATCGTCGTTAATATCGTCGTTATTATCGTCGTTATTATCGTCGTTAATATCGTCGTTAATATCGTCATTATCATCGTTGTTATCGTCCTTATCATCCTCATAATTATCGTCGTTAATATCGTCGTTATTTTGACATAATCATCGTCGTTAATGTCGTCGTCATTATAGTCATTATCATCGTTGTTATCGTCCTTATCATCCTCATAATCATCGTCGTTAATGTCGTCGTTATTATCGTCATTATCTACGTTGTTATCGTCATAAATATCATCGTTAATATCGTCGTTATTATTGTCATTATCTTCTTTTTATCGTCGTTAATATCGTCGTTATTATCGTCGTTAATATCGTCGTTAATATCGTCATTATCATCGTTGCTATCGTCCTTATTATCCTCATAATTATCGTCGTTAATATCGTCGTTATTTTGTCATAATCATCGTCGTTAATGTCGTCGTTATTATCGTCATTATAATCGTTGTTATCGTCCTTATCATCCTCATAATTATCGTCGTTAATATCGTCGTTATTTTGTCATAATCATCGTCGTTAATGTCGTCGTTATTATCGTCATTATCATCGTTGTTATCATCCTTATCATCCTCATAATTATCGTCGTTAATATCGTCGTTATTTTGTCATAATCATCGACGTTAATGTCGTCGTTATTATCGTCATTATCTTCGTTGTTATCGTCATAATTATCATCGTTAATATCGTCGTTATTATTGTCATTATCTTCTTTTTATCGTCGTTATTATCGTCGTTAATATCGTCTTTATTATCGTCGTTATTATCGTCGTTAATATCGTCGTTAATATCGTCATTATCATCGTTGTTATCGTCCTTATCATCCTCATAATTATCGTCGTTAATATCGTCGTTATTTTGTCATAATCATCGTCGTTAATGTCGTCGTTATTATCGTCATTATCATCGTTGTTATCGTCCTTATCATCCTCATAATTATCGTCGTTAATATCGTCGTTATTTTGTCATAATCATCGTCGTTAATGTCGTCGTTATTATCGTCATTATCTACGTTGTTATCGTCATAAATATCATAGTTAATATCGTCGTTATTATTGTCATTATCTTCTTTTTATCGTCGTTATTATCGTCGTTAATATCGTCGTTATTATCGTCGTTAATGTCGTCGTTATTATCGTCATTATCATCGTTGTTATCGTCCTTATCATCCTCATAATTATCGTCGTTAATATCGTCGTTATTTTGTCATAAACTTCGTCGCTAATGTCGTCGTTATTATCGTCATTATCTTCGTTGTTATCGTCATAATTATCATCGTTAATATCGTCGTTATTATTGTCATTATCTTCTTTTTATCGTCGTTATTATCGTCGTTAATATCGTCTTTATTATCGTCGTTATTATCGTCGTTAATATCGTCGTTAATATCGTCATTATCATCGTTGTTATCGTCCTTATCATCCTCATAATTATCGTCGTTAATATCGTCGTTATTTTGTCATAATCATCGTCGTTAATGTCGTCGATATTATCGTCATTATCAACGTTGTTATCGTCATAAATATCATCGATAATATCGTAGTTATTATTGTCATTATCTTCTTTTTATCGTCGTTATTAACGTCGTTATTATCGTCGTTAATATCGTCGTTAATATCGTCATTATCATCGTTGTTATCGTCCTTATTATCCTCATAATTATCGTCGTTAATATCGTCGTTATTTTGTCATAATCATCGTCGTTAATGTCGTCGTTATTATCGTCATTATCATCGTTGTTATCGTCCTTATCATCCTCATAATTATCGTCGTTAATATCGTCGTTATTTTGTCATAATCATCGTCGTTAATGTCGTCGTTATTATCGTCATTATCTACGTTGTTATCTTCATAAATATCATCGTTAATATCGTCGTTATTATTGTCATTATCTTCTTTTTATCGTCGTTAATATCGTCGTTATTATCGTCGTTAATATCGTCGTTAATATCGTCATTATCATCGTTGTTATCGTCCTTATTATCCTCATAATTATCGTCGTTAATATCGTCGTTATTTTGTCATAATCATCGTCGTTAATGTCGTCGTCATTATAGTCATTATCATCGTTGTTATCGTCCTTATCATCCTCATAATCATCGTCGTTAATGTCGTCGTTATTATCGTCATTATCTACGTTGTTATCGTCATAAATATCATCGATAATATCGTCGTTATAATTGTCATTATCTTCTTTTTATCGTCGTTATTAACGTCGTTATTATCGTCGTTAATATCGTCGTTAATATCGTCATTATCATCGTTGTTATCGTCCTTATCATCCTCATAATTATCGTCGTTAATATCGTCGTTATTTTGTCATAATCATCGTCGTTAATGTCGTCGTTATTATCGTCATTATCTACGTTGTTATCGTCATAAATATCATCGATAATATCGTCGTTATTATTGTCATTATCTTCTTTTTATCGTCGTTATTAACGTCGTTATTATCGTCGTTAATATCGTCGTTAATATCGTCATTATCATCGTTGTTATCGTCCTTATTATCCTCATAATTATCGTCGTTAATATCGTCGTTATTTTGTCATAATCATCGTCGTTAATGTCGTCGTTATTATCGTCATTATAATCGTTGTTATCGTCCTTATCATCCTCATAATTATCGTCGTTAATATCGTCGTTATTTTGTCATAATCATCGTCGTTAATGTCGTCGTTATTATCGTCATTATCATCGTTGTTATCATCCTTATCATCCTCATAATTATCGTCGTTAATATCGTCGTTATTTTGTCATAATCATCGACGTTAATGTCGTCGTTATTATCGTCATTATCTTCGTTGTTATCGTCATAATTATCATCGTTAATATCGTCGTTATTATTGTCATTATCTTCTTTTTATCGTCGTTATTATCGTCGTTAATATCGTCTTTATTATCGTCGTTATTATCGTCGTTAATATCGTCGTTAATATAGTCATTATCATCGTTGTTATCGTCCTTATCATTCTCATAATTATCGTCGTTAATATCGTCGTTATTTTGTCATAATCATCGTCGTTAAAGTCGTCGTTATTATCGTCATTATCTGCGTTGTTATCGTCATAAATATCATCGATAATATCGTCGTTATTATTGTCATTATCTTCTTTTTATCGTCGTTATTATCGTCGTTAATATCGTCGTTAATATCGTCATTATGATCGTTGTTATCGTCCTTATCATCCTCATAATTATCGTCGTTAATATCGTCGTTATTTTGTCATAATCATCGTCGTTAATGTCGTCGTTATTATCGTCATTATCATCGTTGTTATCATCCTTATCATCCTCATAATTATCGTCGTTAATATCGTCGTTATTTTGTCATAATCATCGACGTTAATGTCGTCGTTATTATCGTCATATTTATCATCGTTAATATCGTCGTTATTATTGTCATTATCTTCTTTTTATCGTCGTTATTATCGTCGTTAATATCGTCTTTATTATCGTCGTTATTATCGTCGTTAATATCGTCGTTATTATTGTCATTATCTTTTTTTTATCGTCGTTATTATCGTCGTTAATATCGTCGTTATTATCGTCGTTATTATCGTCGTTAATATCGTCGTTAATATCGTCATTATCATCGTTGTTATCGTCCTTATCATCCTCATAATTATCGTCGTTAATATCGTCGTTATTTTGACATAATCATCGTCGTTAATGTCGTCGTCATTATAGTCATTATCATCGTTGTTATCGTCTTTATCATCCTCATAATCATCGTCGTTAATGTCGTCGTTATTATCGTCATTATCTACGTTGTTATCGTCATAAATATCATCGTTAATATCGTCGTTATTATTGTCATTATCTTCTTTTTATCGTCGTTAATATCGTCGTTATTATCGTCGTTAATATCGTCGTTAATATCGTCATTATCATCGTTGTTATCGTCCTTATTATCCTCATAATTATCGTCGTTAATATCGTCGTTATTTTGTCATAATCATCGTCGTTAATGTCGTCGTTATTATCGTCATTATAATCGTTGTTATCGTCCTTATCATCCTCATAATTATCGTCGTTAATATCGTCGTTATTTTGTCATAATCATCGTCGTTAATGTCGTCGTTATTATCGTCATTATCATCGTTGTTATCATCCTTATCATCCTCATAATTATCGTCGTTAATATCGTCGTTATTTTGTCATAATCATCGACGTTAATGTCGTCGTTATTATCGTCATTATCTTCGTTGTTATCGTCATAATTATCATCGTTAATATCGTCGTTATTATTGTCATTATCTTCTTTTTATCGTCGTTATTATCGTCGTTAATATCGTCTTTATTATCGTCGTTATTATCGTCGTTAATATCGTCGTTAATATCGTCATTATCATCGTTGTTATCGTCCTTATCATCCTCATAATTATCGTCGTTAATATCGTCGTTATTTTGTCATAATCATCGTCGTTAATGTCGTCGTTATTATCGTCATTATCATCGTTGTTATCGTCCTTATCATCCTCATAATTATCGTCGTTAATATCGTCGTTATTTTGTCATAATCATCGTCGTTAATGTCGTCGTTATTATCGTCATTATCTACGTTGTTATCGTCATAAATATCATAGTTAATATCGTCGTTATTATTGTCATTATCTTCTTTTTATCGTCGTTATTATCGTCGTTAATATCGTCGTTATTATCGTCGTTAATGTCGTCGTTATTATCGTCATTATCATCGTTGTTATCGTCCTTATCATCCTCATAATTATCGTCGTTAATATCGTCGTTATTTTGTCATAAACTTCGTCGCTAATGTCGTCGTTATTATCGTCATTATCTTCGTTGTTATCGTCATAATTATCATCGTTAATATCGTCGTTATTATTGTCATTATCTTCTTTTTATCGTCGTTATTATCGTCGTTAATATCGTCTTTATTATCGTCGTTATTATCGTCGTTAATATCGTCGTTAATATCGTCATTATCATCGTTGTTATCGTCCTTATCATCCTCATAATTATCGTCGTTAATATCGTCGTTATTTTGTCATAATCATCGTCGTTAATGTCGTCGTTATTATCGTCATTATCAACGTTGTTATCGTCATAAATATCATCGATAATATCGTCGTTATTATTGTCATTATCTTCTTTTTATCGTCGTTATTAACGTCGTTATTATCGTCGTTAATATCGTCGTTAATATCGTCATTATCATCGTTGTTATCGTCCTTATTATCCTCATAATTATCGTCGTTAATATCGTCGTTATTTTGTCATAATCATCGTCGTTAATGTCGTCGTTATTATCGTCATTATCATCGTTGTTATCGTCCTTATCATCCTCATAATTATCGTCGTTAATATCGTCGTTATTTTGTCATAATCATCGTCGTTAATGTCGTCGTTATTATCGTCATTATCTACGTTGTTATCTTCATAAATATCATCGTTAATATCGTCGTTATTATTGTCATTATCTTCTTTTTATCGTCGTTAATATCGTCGTTATTATCGTCGTTAATATCGTCGTTAATATCGTCATTATCATCGTTGTTATCGTCCTTATTATCCTCATAATTATCGTCGTTAATATCGTCGTTATTTTGTCATAATCATCGTCGTTAATGTCGTCGTTATTATCGTCATTATAATCGTTGTTATCGTCCTTATCATCCTCATAATTATCGTCGTTAATATCGTCCTTATTTTGTCATAAACATCGTCGTTAATGTCGTCGTTATTATCGTCATTATCATCGTTGTTATCATCCTTATCATCCTCATAATTATCGTCGTTAATATCGTCGTTATTTTGTCATAATCATCGACGTTAATGTCGACGTTATTATCGTCATTATCTTCGTTGTTATCGTCATAATTATCATCGTTAATATCGTCGTTATTATTGTCATTATCTTCTTTTTATCGTCGTTATTATCGTCGTTAATATCGTCTTTATTATCGTCGTTATTATCGTCGTTAATATCGTCGTTAATATCGTCATTATCATCGTTGTTATCGTCCTTATCATCCTCATAATTATCGTCGTTAATATCGTCGTTATTTTGTCATAAACATGGTCGCTAATGTCGTCGTTATTATCGTCATTATCTTCGTTGTTATCGTCATAATTATCATCGTTAATATCGTCGTTATTATTGTCATTATCTTCTTTTTATCGTCGTTATTATCGTCGTTAATATCGTCTTTATTATCGTCGTTATTATCGTCGTTAATATCGTCGTTAATATCGTCATTATCATCGTTGTTATCGTCCTTATCATCCTCATAATTATCGTCGTTAATATCGTCGTTATTTTGTCATAATCATCGTCGTTAATGTCGTCGTTATTATCGTCATTATCTACGTTGTTATCGTCATAAATATCATCGATAATATCGTCGTTATTATTGTCATTATCTTCTTTTTATCGTCGTTATTAACGTCGTTATTATCGTCGTTAATATCGTCGTTAATATCGTCATTATCATCGTTGTTATCGTCCTTATTATCCTCATAATTATCGTCGTTAATATCGTCGTTATTTTGTCATAAACATCGTCGCTAATGTCGTCGTTATTATCGTCATTATCATCGTTGTTATCGTCCTTATCATCCTCATAATTATCGTCGTTAATATCGTCGTTATTTTGTCATAATCATCGTCGTTAATGTCTTCGTTATTATCGTCATTATCTTCGTTGTTATGGACGTCATTATCCTCATAATTATCGTCGTTAATATCGTCGTTATTTTGTCATAATCATCGTCGTTAATGTCGTCGTTATTATCGTCATTATCATCGTTGTTATCGTCCTTATCATCCTCATAATTATCGTCGTTATTATCGTCGTTATTTTGTCATAATCATCGTCGTTAATGTCGTCGTTATTATCGTCATTATCTACGTTGTTATCGTCATAAATATCATCGATAATATCGTCGTTATTATTGTCATTATCTTCTTTTTATCGTCGTTATTAACGTCGTTATTATCGTCGTTAATATCGTCGTTAATATCGTCATTATAATCGTTGTTATCGTCCTTATTATCCTCATAATTATCGTCGTTAATATCGTCCTTATTTTGTCATAAACATCGTCGCTAATGTCGTCGTTATTATCGTCATTATCATCGTTGTTATCGTCCTTATCATCCTCATAATTATCGTCGTTAATAACGTCGTTATTTTGTCATAATCATGGTCGTTAATGTCGTCGTTATTATCGTCATTATCTTCGTTGTTATCGTCATAATTATCATCGTCAATATCGTCGTTATTATTGCCATTATCTTCTTTTTATCGTCGTTATTATCGTCGTTAATATCGTCTTTATTATCGTCGTTATTATCGTCGTTAATATCGTCGTTATTATTGTCATTATCTTCTTTTTATCGTCGTTATTATCGTCGTTAATATCGTCGTTATTATCGTCGTTATTATCGTCGTTAATATTGTCGTTAATATCGTCATTATCATCGTTGTTATCGTCCTTATTATCCTCATAATTATCGTCGTTAATATCGTCGTTATTTTGTCACAATCATCGTCGTTAATATCGTCGTTAATATCGTCATTATCATCGTTGTTATCGTCCTTATTATCCTCATAATTATCGTCGTTAATATCGTCGTTATTTTGTCATAATCATCGTCGTTAATGTCGTCGATATTATCGTCATTATCTTCGTTGTTATCGTCATAATTATCATCGTTAATATCGTCGTTATTATTGTCATTATCTTCTTTTTATCGTCGTTATTATCGTCGTTAATATCGTCTTTATTATCGTCGTTATTATCGTCGTTAATATCGTCGTGATTATTGTCATTATCTTCTTTTTATCGTCGTTATTATCGTCGTTAATATCGTCGTTATTATCGTCGTTATTATCGACGTTAATATCGTCATTAATATCGTCATTATCATCGTTGTTATCGTCCTTATTATCCTCATAATTATCGTCGTTAATATCGTCGTTATTTTGTCATAATCATCGTCGTTAATGTCGTCGTTATTATCGTCATTATCATCGTTGTTATCGTCCTTATCATCCTCATAATTATCGTCGTTAATATCGTCGTTATTTTGTCATAATCATCGTCGTTAATATCGTCGTTAATATCGTCATTATCATCGTTGTTATCGTCCTTATTATCCTCATAATTATCGTCGTTAATATCGTCGTTATTTTGTCATAATCATCGTCGTTAATGTCGTCGATATTATCGTCATTATCTTCGTTGTTATCGTCATAATTATCATCGTTAATATCGTCGTTATTATTGTCATTATCTTCTTTTTATCGTCGTTATTATCGTCGTTAATATCGTCTTTATTATCGTCGTTATTATCGTCGTTAATATCGTCGTGATTATTGTCATTATCTTCTTTTTATCGTCGTTATTATCGTCGTTAATATCGTCGTTATTATCGTCGTTATTATCGACGTTAATATCGTCATTAATATCGTCATTATCATCGTTGTTATCGTCCTTATTATCCTCATAATTATCGTCGTTAATATCGTCGTTATTTTGTCATAATCATCGTCGTTAATGTCGTCGTTATTATCGTCATTATCATCGTTGTTATCGTCCTTATCATCCTCATAATTATCGTCGTTAATATCGTCGTTATTTTGTCATAATCATCGTCGTTAATGTCGTCGTTATTATCGTCATTATCATCGTTGTTATCGTCCTTATCATCCTCATAATTATCGTCGTTAATATCGTCGTTATTTTGTCATAATCATCGTCGTTAATGTCGTCGTTATTATCGTCATTATCTACGTTGTTATCGTCATAAATATCATCGATAATATCGTCGTTATTATTGTCATTATCTTCTTTTTATCGTCGTTATTAACGTCGTTATTATCGTCGTTAATATCGTCGTTAATATCGTCATTATCATCGTTGTTATCGTCCTTATCATCCTCATAATTATCGTCGTTAATATCGTCGTTATTTTGTCATAATCATCGTCGTTAATGTCGTCGTTATTATCGTCATTATCATCGTTGTTATCATCCTTATCATCCTCATAATTATCGTCGTTAATATCGTCGTTATTTTGTCATAATCATCGACGTTAATGTCGTCGTTATTATCGTCATATTTATCATCGTTAATATCGTCGTTATTATTGTCATTATCTTCTTTTTATCGTCGTTATTATCGTCGTTAATATCGTCTTTATTATCGTCGTTATTATCGTCGTTAATATTGTCGTTATTATTGTCATTATCTTTTTTTTATCGTCGTTATTATCGTCGTTAATATCGTCGTTATTATCGTCGTTAATATCGTCATTGCTATCGTTGTAATCGTCGTTATTATCCTCATAATTATCGTCGTTAATATCGTCATTATCTTCGCTGTTATCGTCATACTTATCATCGTTAATATCGTAGTTATTATTGTCATTATCTTCTTTTTATCGTCGTTATTATCATCGTTAATATCGTCGTTACTATCGTCGTTATTATCGTCGTTATTATCGTCGTTAATATCGTCGTTAATATCGTCATTATCATCGTTGTTATCGTCCTTATCATCCTCATAATTATTATCGTTAATATCGTCGTTATTTTGTCATAAACATCGTCGTTAATATCGTCGTTATTATCGTCATTATCATCGTTGTTATCGTCCTTATCATCCTCATAATTATCGTCGTTATTTTGTCATAATCATCGTCGTTAATGTCGTCGTTATTATCGTCATTATCTACGTTGTTATCGTCATAAATATCATCGATAATATCGTCGTTATTATTGTCATTATCTTCTTTTTATCGTCGTTATTATCGACGTTATTATCGTCGTTATTATCGTCGTTATTATCGTCGTTAATATCGTCGTTAATATCGTCATTATTATCGTTGTTATCGTCCTTATTATCCTCATAATTATCGTCGATAATATCGTCGTTATTATCTTCGTTATTATCGTCGTTAATATCGTCGTTAATATCGTCATTATAATCGTTGTTATCGTCCTTATTAATCCACATAATTATCGCTGTTAATGTCGTCGTTATTATCGTCATTATCATCGTTGTTATCGTCCTTACCATCCTCATAATTATCGTCGTTAATATCGTCGTTATTTTGTCATAATCATCGTCGTTAATGTCGTCGTTATTATCGTCATTATCTACGTTGTTATCGTCATAAATATCATCGTTAATATCGTCGTTATTATTGTCATTATCTTCTTTTTATCGTCGTTATTATCGTCGTTAATATCGTCGTTATTATCGTCGTTTTTATCGTCGTTAATATCGTCATTGCTATCGTTGTAATCGTCGTTATTATCCTCTTAATTATCGTCGTTAATATCGCCATTATCTTCGCTGTTATCGTCATAATTATCATCGTTAATATCGTCGTTATTATTGTCATTATCTTCTTTTTATCGTCGTTATTATCATCGTTAATATCGTCGTTACTATCGTCGTTATTATCGTCGTTATTATCGTCGTTAATATCGTCGTTAATATCGTCATTATCATCGTTGTTATCGTCCTTATCATCCTCATAATTATTATCGTTAATATCGTCGTTATTTTGTCATAAACATCGTCGATAATATCGTCGTTATTATCGTCATTATCATCGTTGTTATCGTCCTTATCATCCTCATAATTATCGTCGTTATTTTGTCATAATCATCGTCGTTAATGTCGTCGTTATAATCGTCATTATCTACGTTCTTATCGTCATAAATATCATCGTTAATATCGTCGTTATTATTGTCATTATCTTCTTTTTATCGTCGTTATTATCGTCGTTAATATCGTCGTTATTATCGTCGTTATTATCGTCGTTAATATCGTCGTTCATATCGTCATTATCATCGTTGTTATCGTCCTTATTATCCTCATAATTATCGTCGTTAATATCGTCGTTATTTTGTCATAATCATCGTCGTTAATGTCGTCGATATTATCGTCATTATCTTCGTTGTTATCGTCGTTATTATCGTCGTTAATATCGTCGTTATTATCGTCATTATCGTCGTTTTTATCATCATAATTATAGTCGTTATTATCGTCGTTAATATCGTCATTGTCATCGTTGTTATCGTCCTTATTATCCTCATAATTATCGTCGTTAATATCGTCGTTATTTTGTCATAATCATCGTCGTTAATGTCGTCGTTATTATCGTCATTATCTACGTTGTTATCGTCATAAATATCATCGTTAATATCGTCGTTATTATTGTCATTATCTTCTTTTTATCGTCGTTATTATCGTCGTTAATATCGTCGTTATTATCGTCGTTATTATCGTCGTTAATATCGTCGTTAATATCGTCATTATCATCGTTGTTATCGTCCTTATTATCCTCATAATTATCGTCGTTAATATCGTCGTTATTTTGTCATAATCATCGTCGTTAATGTCGTCGTTATTATCGTCATTATCTTCGTTGTTATCGTCGTTATTATCGTCGATAATATCGTCGTTATTATCGTCGTTATTATCGTCGCTAATATCGTCGTTAATATCGTCATTAAAATCGTTGTTATCGTCCTTATTAATCCTCATAATTATCGTCGTTAATGTCGTCGTTATTATCGTCATTATCATCGTTGTTATCGTCCTTATCATCCTCATAATTATCGTCGTTAATATCGTCGTTATTTTGTCATAATCATCGTCGTTAATGTCGTCGTTATTATCGTCATTATCTACGTTGTTATCGTCATAAATATCATCGTTAATATCGTCGTTATTATTGTCATTATCTTCTTTTTATCGTCGTTATTATCGTCGTTAATATCGGCGTTATTATCGTCGTTATTATCGTCGTTAATATCGTCGTTAATATCGTCATTATCATCGTTGTTATCGTCCTTATAATCCTCATAATTATCGTCGTTAATATCGTCGTTATTTTGTCATAATCATCGTCGTTAATGTCGTCGTTATTATCGTCATTATCATCGTTGTTATCGTCCTTATCATCCTCATAATTATCGTCGTTAATATCGTCGTTATTTTGTCATAATCATCGTCGTTAATGTCGTCGTTATTATCGTCATTATCTACGTTGTTATCGTCATAAATATCATCGTTAATATCGTCGTTATTATTGTCATTATCTTCTTTTTATCGTCGTTAATATCGTCGTTAATATCGTCATTATAATCGTTGTTATCGTCCTTATTAATCCACATAATTATCGCTGTTAATGTCGTCGTTATTATCGTCATTATCATCGTTGTTATCGTCCTTATCATCCTCATAATTATCGTCGTTAATATCGTCGTTATTTTGTCATAATCATCGTCGTTAATGTCGTCGATATTATCGTCATTATCTTCGTTGTTATCGTCGTTATTATCGTCGTTAATATCGTCGTTATTTTGTCATAATCATCGTCGTTAATATCGTCGTTAATATCGTCATTATCATCGTTGTTATCGTCCTTATTATCCTCATAATTATCGTCGTTAATATCGTCGTTTTTTTGTCATAATCATCGTCGTTAATGTCGTCGTTATTATCGTCATTATCTTCGTTGTTATCGTCATAAATATCATCGTTAATATCGTCGTTATTATTGTCATTATCTTCTTTTTATCGTCGTTATTATCGTCGTTATTATCGTCGTTATTATCGTCGTTATTATCGTTGTTAATATCGTCGTTAATATCGTCATTATCATCGTTGTTATCGTCCTTATTATCCTCATAATTATCGTCGTTAATATCGTCGTTATTTTGTCATAATCATCGTCGTTAATGTCGTCGTTATTATCGTCATTATCTCCGTTGTTATCGTCATAAATATCATCGTTAATATCGTCGTTATTATTGTCATTATCTTCTTTTTATCGTCGTTAATATCGTCTTTAATATCGTCATTATAATCGTTGTTATCGTCCTTATTAATCCACATAATTATCGCTGTTAATGTCGTCGTTATTATCGTCATTATCATCGTTGTTATCGTCCTTATCATCCTCATAATTATCGTCGTTAATATCGTCGTTATTTTGTCATAATCATCGTCGTTAATGTCGTCGATATTATCGTCATTATCTTCGTTGTTATCGTCGTTATTATCGTCGTTAATATCGTCGTTATTTTGTCATAATCATCGTCGTTAATATCGTCGTTAATATCGTCATTATCATCGTTGTTATCGTCCTTATTATCCTCATAATTATTGTCGTTAATATCGTCGTTATTTTGTCATAATCAACGTCGTTAATGTCGTCGTTATTATCGTCATTATCGTCCTTATTATCCTCATAATTATCGTCGTTAATATCGTCGTTATTTTGTCATAATCATCGTCGTTAATGTCGTCGTTATTATCGTCATTATCTACGTTGTTATCGTCCTTATTATCCTCATAATTATCGTCGTTAATATTGTCGTTATTTTGTCATAATCATCGTCGTTAATATCGTCGTTAATATCGTCATTATCATCGTTGTTATCGTCCTTATTATCCTCATAATTATCGTCGTTAATATCGTCGTTATTTGTCATAATCATCGTCGTTAATGTCGTCGTTATTATCGTCATTATCTAAGTTGTTATCGTCATAAATATCATCGTTAATATCGACGTTATTATTGTCATTATCTTCTTTTTATCGTCGTTAATATCGTCGTTATTATCGTCGTTATTATCGTCGTTAATATCGTCGTTAATATCGTCATTATCATCGTTGTTATCGTCCTTATTATCCTCATAATTATCGTCGTTAATATCGTCGTTATTTTGTCATAATCATCGTCGTTAATGTCGTCGTTATTATCGTCATTATCTCCGTTGTTATCGTCATAAATATCATCGTTAATATCGTCGTTATTATAGTCATTTTCTTCTTTTTATCATCGTTAATATCGTCGTTAATATCGTCATTATAATCGTTGTTATCGTCCTTATTAATCCACATAATTATCGCTGTTAATGTCGTCGTTATTATCGTCATTATCATCGTTGTTATCGTCCTTATCATCCTCATAATTATCGTCGTTAATATCGTCGTTATTTTGTCATAATCATCGTCGTTAATGTCGTCGTTATTATCGTCATTATCTACGTTGTTATCGTCATAAATATCATCGTTAATATCGTCGTTATTATTGTAATTATCTTCTTTTTATCGTCGTTATTATCGTCGTTAATATCGTCGTTATTATCGTCGTTAATATCGTCGTTAATATCGTCATTATCATCGTTGTTATCGTCCTTATTATCCTCATAATTATCGTCGTTAATATCGTCGTTATTTTGTCACAATCATCGTCGTTAATGTCGTCGTTATTATCGTCATTATCGTCCTTATTATCCTCATAATTATCGTCGTTAATATCGTCGTTATTTTGTCATAATCATCGTCGTTAATGTCGTCGATATTATCGTCATTATCACCGTTGTTATCGTCATAAATATCATCGTTAATATCGTCGTTATTATTGTCATTATCTCCTTTTTATCGTCGTTAATATCGTCGTTAATATCGTCATTATAATCGTTGTTATCGTCCTTATTAATCCACATAATTATCGCTGTTAATGTCGTCGTTATTATCGTCATTATCATCGTTGTTATCGTCCTTATCATCCTCATAATTATCGTCGTTAATATCGTCGTTATTTTGTCATAATCATCGTCGTTAATGTCGTCGATATTATCGTCATTATCTTCGTTGTTATCGTCGTTATTATCTTCGATAATATCGTCGTTATTATCGACATTATCGTCGTTTTTATCATCATAATTATAGTCGTTATTATCGTCGTTAATATCGTCATTGTCATCGTTGTTATCGTCCTTATTATCCTCATAATTATCGTCGTTAATATCGTCGTTAATGTCGTCGTTATTATCGTCATTATCTACGTTGTTATCGTCGTAAATATCATCGTTAATATCGTCGTTATTATTGTCATTATCTTCTTTTTATCGTCGTTATTATCGTCGTTAATATCGTCGTTATTATCGTCGTTATTATCGTCGTTAATATCGTCGTTAATATCGTCATTATCATCGTTTTTATCGTCCTTATTATCCTCATAATTATCGTCGTTAATATCGTCGTTATTTTGTCATAATCATCGTCGTTAATGTCGTCGTTATTATCGTCATTATCTCCGTTGTTATCGTCATAAATATCATCGTTAATATCGTCGTTATTATTGTCATTATCTTCTTTTTATCGTCGTTAATATCGTCGTTAATATCGTCATTATAATCGTTGTTATCGTCCTTATTAATCCACATAATTATCGCTGTTAATGTCGTCGTTATTATCGTCATTATCATCGTTGTTATCGTCCTTATCATCCTCATAATTATCGTCGTTAATATCGTCGTTATTTTGTCATAATCATCGTCGTTAATGTCGACGATATTATCGTCATTATCTTCGTTGTTATCGTCGTTATTATCGTCGTTAATATCGTCGTTAATATCGTCATTATCGTCGTTTTTATAATCATAATTATAGTCGTTATTATCGTCGTTAATATCGTCATTGTCATCGTTGTTATCGTCCTTATTATCCTCATAATTATCGTCGTTAATATCGTCGTTATTTTGTCATAATCATCGTCGTTAATGTCGTCGTTATTATCGTCATTATCTACGTTGTTATCGTCATAAATATCATCGTTAATATCGTCGTTATTATTGTCATTATCTTCTTTTTATCGTCGTTATTATCGTCGTTAATATCGTCGTTATTATCGTCGTTATTATCGTCGTTAATTACGTCGTTAATATCGTCATTATCATCGTTGTTATCGTGCTTATTATCCTCATAATTATCGTCGTTAATATCGTCGTTATTTTGTCATAAACATCGTCCTTAATATCGTCGTTATTATCGTCATTATCATCGTTGTTATCGTCCTTATCATCCTCATAATTATCGTCGTTAATATCGTCGTTATTTTGTCATAATCATCGTCGTTAATGTCCTCGTTATTATCGTCATTATCTACGTTGTTATCGTCATAAATATCATCGTTAATATCGTCGTTATTATTGTCATTATCTTCTTTTTATCGTCGTTATTATCGTCGTTAATATCGTCGTTATTATCGTCGTTATTATCGTCGTTAATATCGTCGTTATTATCGTCATTATCATCGTTGTTATCGTCCTTATTATCCTCATAATTATCGTCGTTAATATCGTCGTTATTTTGTCATAATCATCGTCGTTAATGTCGTCGTTAATATCGTCATTATCATCGTTGTTATCGTCCTTATTATCCTCATAATTATCGTCGTTAATATCGTCGTTATTTTGTCATAATCATCGTCGTTAATGTCGTCGTTATTATCGTCATTTTCTTCGTTGTTATCGTCCTTATTAATCCACATAATTATCGCTGTTAATGTCGTCGTAATTATCGTCATTATCATCGTTGTTATCGTCCTTATCATCCTCATAATTATCGTCGTTATTATCGTCGTTAATATCGTCGTCATTATCGTCATTATCGTCGTTTTTATCATCATAATTATAGTCGTTATTATCGTCGTTAATATCGTCATTGTCATCGTTGTTATCGTCCTTATTATCCTCATAATTATCGTCGTTAATATCGTCGCTATTTTGTCATAATCATCGTCGTTAATGTCGTCGTTATTATCGTCATTATCTCCGTTGTTATCGTCATAAATATCATCGTTAATATCGTCGTTATTATTGTCATTATCTTCTTTTTATCGTCGTTAATATCGTCGTTAATATCGTCATTATAATCGTTGTTATCGTCCTTATTAATCCACATAATTATCGCTGTTATTGTCGTCGTTATTATCGTCATTATCATCGTTGTTATCGTCCTTATCATCCTCATAATTATCGTCGTTAATATCGTCGTTATTTTGTCATAATCATCGTCGTTAATGTCGTCGATATTATCGTCATTATCTACGTTGTTATCGTCGTTATTATCGTCGTTAATATCGTCGTTATTATCGTCATTATCGTCGTTTTTATCATCATAATTATAGTCGTTATTATCGTCGTTAATATCGTCATTGTCATCGTTGTTATCGTCCTTATCATCCTCATAATTATCGTCGTTAATATCGTCGTTATTTTGTCATAATCATCGTCGTTAATGTCGTCGATATTATCGTCATTATCTTCGTTGTTATCGTCATAAATATCATCGTTAATATCGTCGTTATTATTGTCATTATCTTCTTTTTATCGTCGTTAATATCGTCGTTAATATCGTCATTATAATCGTTGTTATCGTCCTTATTAATCCACATAATTATCGCTGTTAATGTCGTCGTTATTATCGTCATTATCATCGTTGTTATCGTCCTTATCATCCTCATAATTATCGTCGTTAATATCGTCGTTATTTTGTCATAATCATCGTCGTTAATGTCGTCGTTATTATCGTCATTATCTACGTTGTTATCGTCATAAATATCATCGGTAATATCGTCGTTATTATTGTCATTATCTTCTTTTTATCGTCGTTAATATCGTCGTTAATATCGTCATTATAATCGTTGTTATCGTCCTTATTAATCCACATAATTATCGCTGTTATTGTCGTCGTTATTATCGTCATTATCATCGTTGTTATCGTCCTTATCATCCTCATAATTATCGTCGTTAATATCGTCGTTATTTTGTCATAATCATCGTCGTTAATGTCGTCGATATTATCGTCATTATCTACGTTGTTATCCTCGTTATTATCGTCGTTAATATCGTCGTTATTATCGTCATTATCGTCGTTTTTATCATCATAATTATAGTCGTTATTATCGTCGTTAATATCGTCATTGTCATCGTTGTTATCGTCCTTATCATCCTCATAATTATCGTCGTTAATATCGTCGTTATTTTGTCATATTCATCGTCGTTAATGTCGTCGATATTATCGTCATTATCTTCGTTGTTATCGTCATAAATATCATCGTTAATATCGTCGTTATTATTGTCATTATCTTCTTTTTATCGTCGTTAATATCGTCGTTAATATCGTCATTATAATCGTTGTTATCGTCCTTATTAATCCACATAATTATCGCTGTTAATGTCGTCGTTATTATCGTCATTATCATCGTTGTTATCGTCCTTATCATCCTCATAATTATCGTCGTTAATATCGTCGTTATTTTGTCATAATCATCGTCGTTAATGTCGTCGATATTATCGTCATTATCTTCGTTGTTATCGTCGTTATTATCGTCGTTAATATCGTCGTTTTTATCATCATAATTATAGTCGTTATTATCGTCGTTAATATCGTCATTGTCATCGTTGTTATCGTCCTTATTATCCTCATAATTATCGTCGTTAATATCGTCGTTATTTTGTCATAATCATCGTCGTTAATGTCGTCGTTATTATCGTCATTATCTACGTTGTTATCGTCATAAATATCATCGTTAATATCGTCGTTATTATTGTCATTATCTTCTTTTTATCGTCGTTATTATCGTCGTTAATATCGTCGTTATTATCGTCGTTATTATCGTCGTTAATTACGTCGTTAATATCGTCATTATCATCGTTGTTATCGTCCTTATTATCCTCATAATTATCGTCGTTAATATCGTCGTTATTTTGTCATAAACATCGTCCTTAATATCGTCGTTATTATCGTCATTATCATCGTTGTTATCGTCCTTATCATCCTCATAATTATCGTCGTTAATATCGTCGTTATTTTGTCATAATCATCGTCGTTAATGTCCTCGTTATTATCGTCATTATCTACGTTGTTATCGTCATAAATATCATCGTTAATATCGTCGTTATTATTGTCATTATCTTCTTTTTATCGTCGTTATTATCGTCGTTAATATCGTCGTTATTATCGTCGTTATTATCGTCGTTAATATCGTCGTTATTATCGTCATTATCATCGTTGTTATCGTCCTTATTATCCTCATAATTATCGTCGTTAATATCGTCGTTATTTTGTCATAATCATCGTCGTTAATGTCGTCGTTAATATCGTCATTATCATCGTTGTTATCGTCCTTATTTTCCTCATAATTATCGTCGTTAATATCGTCGTTATTTTGTCATAATCATCGTCGTTAATGTCGTCGATATTATCGTCATTATCTACGTTGTTATCGTCGTTATTATCGTCGTTAATATCGTCGTTATTATCGTCATTATCGTCGTTTTTATCATCATAATTATAGTCGTTATTATCGTCGTTAATATCGTCATTGTCATCGTTGTTATCGTCCTTATCATCCTCATAATTATCGTCGTTAATATCGTCGTTATTTTGTCATAATCATCGTCGTTAATGTCGTCGTTATTATCGTCATTATCTTCGTTGTTATCGTCGTTATTATCGTCGTTAATATCGTCGTTATTATCGTCATTATCGTCGTTTTTATCATCATAATTATAGTCGTTATTATCGTCGTTAATATCGTCATTGTCATCGTTGTTATCGTCCTTATTATCCTCATAATTATCGTCGTTAATATCGTCGCTATTTTGTCATAATCATCGTCGTTAATGTCGTCGTTATTATCGTCATTATCTCCGTTGTTATCGTCATAAATATCATCGTTAATATCGTCGTTATTATTGTCATTATCTTCTTTTTATCGTCGTTAATATCGTCGTTAATATCGTCATTATAATCGTTGTTATCGTCCTTATTAATCCACATAATTATCGCTGTTATTGTCGTCGTTATTATCGTCATTATCATCGTTGTTATCGTCCTTATCATCCTCATAATTATCGTCGTTAATATCGTCGTTATTTTGTCATAATCATCGTCGTTAATGTCGTCGATATTATCGTCATTATCTACGTTGTTATCGTCGTTATTATCGTCGTTAATATCGTCGTTATTATCGTCATTATCGTCGTTTTTATCATCATAATTATAGTCGTTATTATCGTCGTTAATATCGTCATTGTCATCGTTGTTATCGTCCTTATCATCCTCATAATTATCGTCGTTAATATCGTCGTTATTTTGTCATAAACATCGTCGTTAATGTCGTCGTTATTATCGTCATTATCTACGTTGTTATCGTCATAAATATCATCGTTAATATCGTCGTTATTATTGTCATTATCTTCTTTTTATCGTCGTTATTATCGTCGTTAATATCGGCGTTATTATCGTCGTTATTATCGTCGTTAATATCGTCGTTAATATCGTCATTATCATCGTTGTTATCGTCCTTATAATCCTCATAATTATCGTCGTTAATATCGTCGTTATTTTGTCATAATCATCGTCGTTAATGTCGTCGTTATTATCGTCATTATCATCGTTGTTATCGTCCTCATCATCCTCATAATTATCGTCGTTAATATCGTCGTTATTTTGTCATAATCATCGTCGTTAATGTCGTCGTTATTATCGTCATTATCTACGTTGTTATCGTCATAAATATCATCGTTAATATCGTCGTTATTATTGTCATTATCTTCTTTTTATCGTCGTTATTATCGCCTTTAATATCGTCGTTATTATCGTCGTTATTATCGTCGTTAATATCGTCGTTAATATCGTCATTATCATCGTTGTTATCGTCCTTATTATCCTCATAATTATCGTCGTTAATATCGTCGTTATTTTGTCATAATCATCGTCGTTAATGTCGTCGTTATTATCGTCATTATCTACGTTGTTATCGTCATAAATATCATCGTTAATATCGTCGTTATTATTGTCATTATCTTCTTTTTATCGTCGTTATTATCGTCGTTAATATCGTCGTTATTATCGTCGTTATTATCGTCGTTAATTACGTCGTTAATATCGTCATTATCATCGTTGTTATCGTCCTTATTATCCTCATAATTATCGTCGTTAATATCGTCGTTATTTTGTCATAAACATCGTCCTTAATATCGTCGTTATTATCGTCATTATCATCGTTGTTATCGTCCTTATCATCCTCATAATTATCGTCGTTAATATCGTCGTTATTTTGTCATAATCATCGTCGTTAATGTCCTCGTTATTATCGTCATTATCTACGTTGTTATCGTCATAAATATCATCGTTAATATCGTCGTTATTATTGTCATTATCTTCTTTTTATCGTCGTTATTATCGTCGTTAATATCGTCGTTATTATCGTCGTTATTATCGTCGTTAATATCGTCGTTATTATCGTCATTATCATCGTTGTTATCGTCCTTATTATCCTCATAATTATCGTCGTTAATATCGTCGTTATTTTGTCATAATCATCGTCGTTAATGTCGTCGTTAATATCGTCATTATCATCGTTGTTATCGTCCTTATTATCCTCATAATTATCGTCGTTAATATCGTCGTTATTTTGTCATAATCATCGTCGTTAATGTCGTCGTTATTATCGTCATTTTGTTCGTTGTTATCGTCCTTATTAATCCACATAATTATCGCTGTTAATATCGTCGTTATTATCGTCATTATCATCGTTGTTATCGTCCTTATCATCCTCATAATTATCGTCGTTAATATCGTCGTTATTTTGTCATAATCATCGTCGTTAATGTCGTCGATATTATCGTCATTATCTTCGTTGTTATCGTCGTTGTTATCGTCCTTATTATCCTCATAATTATCGTCGTTAATATCGTCGTTATTTTGTCATAATCATCGTCGTTAATATCGTCGTTATTATCGTCATTATCATCGTTGTTATCGTCCTTATCATCCTCATAATTATCGTCGTTAATATCGTCGTTATTTTGTCATAATCATCGTCGTTAATGTCCTCGATATTATCGTCATTATCTTCGTTGTTATCATCGTTGTTATCGTCCTTATTATCCTCATAATTATCGTCGTTAATATCGTCGTTATTTTGTCATAATCATCGTCGTTAATGTCGTCGATATTATCGTCATTATCTTCGTTGTTATCGTCGTTATTATCGTCGTTAATATCGTCGTTATTATCGTCATTATCGTCGTTTTTATCATCATAATTATAGTCGTTATTATCGTCGTTAATATCGTCATTGTCATCGTTGTTATCGTCCTTATTATCCTCATAATTATCGTCGTTAATATCGTCGTTATTTTGTCATAATCATCGTCGTTAATGTCGTCGTTATTATCGTCATTATCTACGTTGTTATCGTCATAAATATCATCGTTAATATCGTCGTTATTATTGTCATTATCTTCTTTTTATCGTCGTTATTATCGTCGTTAATATCGTCGTTATTATCGTCGTTAATATCGTCGTTAATATCGTCATTATCATCGTTGTTATCGTCCTTATTATCCTCATAATTATCGTCGTTAATATCGTCGTTATTTTGTCATAAACATCGTCGTCAATGTCGTCGTTATTATCGTCATTATATACGTTGTTATCGTCATAAATATCATCGTTAATATCGTCGTTATTATTGTCATTATCTTCTTTTTATCGTCGTTATTATCGTCGTTAATATCGTCATTGTCATCGTTGTTATCGTCCTTATTATCCTCATAATTATCGTCGTTAATATCGTCGTTATTTTGTCATAAACATCGTCGTCAATGTCGTCGTTATTATCGTCATTATATACGTTGTTATCGTCATAAATATCATCGTTAATATCGTCGTTATTATTGTCATTATCTTCTTTTTATCGTCGTTATTATCGTCGTTAATATCGTCGTTATTTTGTCATAATCATCGTCGTTAATGTCGTCGTTATTATCGTCATTATCTACGTTGTTATCGTCCTTATTATCCTCATAATTATCGTCGTTATTATCGTCGTTAATATCGTCGTTAATATCGTCATTATCATCGTTGTTATCGTCCTTATTATCCTCATAATTTTCGTCGTTAATATCGTCGTTATTTTGTCATAATCATCGTCGTTAATGTCGTCGTTATTATCGTCATTATCTACGTTGTTATCGTCCTTATTATCCTCATAATTATCGTCGTTAATATTGTCGTTATTTTGTCATAATCATCGTCGTTAATATCGTCGTTAATATCGTCATTATCAGCGTTGTTATCGTCCTTATTATCCTCATAATTATCGTCGTTAATATCGTCGTTATTTTGTCATAATCATCGTCGTTTATGTCGTCGATATTATCGTCATTATCTTCGTTGTTATCGTCGTTATTATCGTCGTTATTATCGTCATTATCGTCGTTTTTATCATCATCATTATAGTCGTTATTATCGTCGTTAATATCGTCATTGTCATCGTTGTTATCGTCCTTATTATCCTCATAATTATCGTCGTTAATATCGTCGTTATTTTGTCATAATCATCGTCGTTAATGTCGTCGTTATTATCGTCATTATCTACGTTGTTATCGTCATAAATATCATCGTTAATATCGTCGTTATTATTGTCATTATCTTCTTTTTATCGTCGTTATTATCGTCGTTAATATCGTCGTTATTATCGTCGTTATTATCGTCGTTAATATCGACGTTAATATCGTCATTATCATCGTTGTTATCATCCTTATTATCCTCATAATTATCGTCGTTATTTTGTCATAATCATCGTCGTTAATGTCGTCGTTATTATCGTCATTATCTCCGTTGTTATCGTCTTAAATATCATCGTTAATTACGTCGTTATTATTGTCATTATCTTCTTTTTATCGTCGTTAATATCGTCGTTAATATCGTCATTATAATCGTTGTTATCGTCCTTATTATCCTCATAATTATCGTCGTTATTATCGTCGTTAATATCGTCGTTATTATCGTCATTATCATCGTTGTTATCGTCCTTATCATCCTCATAATTATCGTCGTTAATATCGTCGTTATTTTGTCATAATCATCGTCGTTAATGTCGTCGATATTATCGTCATTATCTTCGTTGTTATCGTCGTTATTATCGTCGTTAATATCGTCGTTATTATCGTCATTATCGTCGTTTTTATCATCATAATTATAGTCGTTATTATCGTCGTTAATATCGTCATTGTCATCGTTGTTATCGTCCTTATTATCCTCATAATTATCGTCGTTAATATCGTCGTTATTTTGTCATAATCATCGTCGTTAATGTCGTCGTTATTATCGTCATTATCTACGTTGTTATCGTCATAAATATCATCGTTAATATCGTCGTTATTATTGTCATTATCTTCTTTTTATCGTCGTTATTATCGTCGTTGATATCGTCGTTATTATCGTCGTTATTATCGTCGTTAATATCGTCGTTAATATCGTCATTATCATCGTTGTTATCGTCCTTATTATCCTCATAATTATCGTCGTTAATATCGTCGTTATTTTGTCATAATCATCGTCGTTAATGTCGTCGTTATTATCGTCATTATCTCCGTTGTTATCGTCATAAATATCATCGTTAATATCGTCGTTATTATTGTTATTATCTTTTTTTTATCGTCGTTAATATCGTCGTCAATATCGTCATTATAATCGTTGTTATCGTCCTTATTATCCTCATAATTATCGTCGTTATTATCGTCGTTAATATCGTCGTTAATATCGTCATTATCATCGTTGTTATCGTCCTTATTATCCTCATAATTATCGTCGTTAATATCGTCGTTATTTTGTCTAAATCATCGTCGTTAATGTCGTCGTTATTATCGTCATTATCTTCTTTTTATCGTCGTAATTATCGTCGTTAATATCGTCGTTATTATCGTCGTTATTATCGTCGTTAATATCGACGTTAATATCGTCATTATCATCGTTGTTATCATCCTTATTATCCTCATAATTATCGTCGTTATTTTGTCATAATCATCGTCGTTAATGTCGTCGTTATTATCGTCATTATCTCCGTTGTTATCGTCATAACTATCATCGTTAATATCGTCGTTATTATTGTCATTATCTTTTTTTTATCGTCGTTAATATCGTCGTTAATATCGTCATTATAATCGTTGTTATCGTCCTTATTATCCTCATAATTATCGTCGTTATTATCGTCGTTAATATCGTCGTTAATATCGTCATTATCATCGTTGTTATCGTCCTTATTATCCTCATAATTATCGTCGTTAATATCGTCGTTATTTTGTCATAATCATCGTCGTTAATGTCGTCGTTATTATCGTCATTATCTTCGTTGTTATCGTCCTTATTATCCTCATAATTATCGTCGTTAATATCGTCGTTAATGTCGTCGATATTATCGTCATTATCTTCGTTGTTATCGTCGTTATTATCGTCGTTAATATCGTCGTTATTATCGTCATTATCGTCGTTTTTATCATCATAATTATAGTCGTTATTATCGTCGTTAATATCGTCATTGTCATCGTTGTTATCGTCCTTATTATCCTCATAATTATCGTCGTTAATATCGTCGTTATTTTGTCATAAACATCGTCGTCAATGTCGTCGTTATTATCGTCATTATATACGTTGTTATCGTCATAAATATCATCGTTAATATCGTCGTTATTATTGTCATTATCTTCTTTTTATCGTCGTTATTATCATCGTTAATATCGTCGTTATTTTGTCATAATCATCGTCGTTAATGTCGTCGTTATTATCGTCACTATCTACGTTGTTATCGTCCTTATTATCCTCATAATTATCGTCGTTATTATCGTCGTTAATATCGTCGTTAATATCGTCATTATCATCGTTGTTATCGTCCTTATTATCCTCATAATTTTCGTCGTTAATATCGTCGTTATTTTGTCATAATCATCGTCGTTAATGTCGTCGTTATTATCGTCATTATCTACGTTGTTATCGTCCTTATTATCCTCATAATTATCGTCGTTAATATTGTCGTTATTTTGTCATAATCATCGTCGTTAATATCGTCGTTAATATCGTCATTATCAGCGTTGTTATCGTCCTTATTATCCTCATAATTATCGTCGTTAATATCGTCGTTATTTTGTCATAATCATCGTCGTTTATGTCGTCGATATTATCGTCATTATCTTCGTTGTTATCGTCGTTATTATCGTCGTTATTATCGTCATTATCGTCGTTTTTATCATCATCATTATAGTCGTTATTATCGTCGTTAATATCGTCATTGTCATCGTTGTTATCGTCCTTATTATCCTCATAATTATCGTCGTTAATATCGTCGTTATTTTGTCATAATCATCGTCGTTAATGTCGTCGTTATTATCGTCATTATCTACGTTGTTATCGTCATAAATATCATCGTTAATATCGTCGTTATTATTGTCATTATCTTCTTTTTATCGTCGTTATTATCGTCGTTAATATCGTCGTTAATATCGTCGTTATTATCGTCGTTAATATCGACGTTAATATCGTCATTATCATCGTTGTTATCATCCTTATTATCCTCATAATTATCGTCGTTATTTTGTCATAATCATCGTCGTTAATGTCGTCGTTATTATCGTCATTATCTCCGTTGTTAGCGTCATAAATATCATCGTTAATATCGTCGTTATTATTGTCATTATCTTCTTTTTATCGTCGTTAATATCGTCGTTAATATCGTCATTATAATCGTTGTTATCGTCCATATTAATCCACATAATTATCGCTGTTAATGTCGTCGTTATTATCGTCATTATCATCGTTGTTATCGTCCTTATCATCCTCATAATTATCGTCGTTAATATCGTCGTTATTTTGTCATAATCATCGTCGTTAATGTCGTCGATATTATAGTCATTATCTTCGTTGTTATCGTCGTTATTATCTTCGTTAATATCGTCGTTATTATCGTCATTATCGTCGTTTTTATCATCATAATTATAGTCGTTATTATCGTCGTTAATATCGTCATTGTCATCGTTGTTATCGTCCTTATTATCTTCATAATTATCGTCGTTAATATCGTCGTTATTTTGTCATAATCATCGTCGTTAATGTCGTCGTTATTATCGTCATTATCTACGTTGTTATCGTCATAAATATCATCGTTAATATCGTCGTTATTATTGTCATTATCTTCTTTTTATCGTCGTTAATATCGTCGTTAATATCGTCATTATAATCGTTGTTGTCGTCCTTATTAATCCACATAATTATCGCTGTTAATGTCGTCGTTATTATCGTCTTTATCATCGTTGTTATCGTCCTTATCATCCTCATAATTATCGTCGTTAATATCGTCGTTATTTTGTCATAATCATCGTCGTTAATGTCGTCGTTATTATCGTCATTATCTCCGTTGTTAGCGTCATAAATATCATCGTTAATATCGTCGTTATTATTGTCATTATCTTCTTTTTATCGTCGTTAATATCGTCGTTAATATCGTCATTATAATCGTTGTTATCGTCCTTATTAATCCACATAATTATCGCTGTTAATGTCGTCGTTATTATCGTCATTATCATCGTTGTTATCGTCCTTATCATCCTCATAATTATCGTCGTTAATATCGTCGTTATTTTGTCATAATCATCGTCGTTAATGTCGTCGATATTATCGTCATTATCTTCGTTGTTATCGTCGTTATTATCGTCGTTAATATCGTCGTTATTATCGTCATTATCGTCGTTTTTATCATCATAATTATAGTCGTTATTATCGTCGTTAATATCGTCATTGTCATCGTTGTTATCGTCCTTATTATCCTCATAATTATCGTCGTTAATATCGTCGTTATTTTGTCATAATCATCGTCGTTAATGTCGTCGTTATTATCGTCATTATCTACGTTGTTATCGTCATAAATATCATCGTTAATATCGTCGTTATTATTGTCATTATCTTCTTTTTATCGTCGTTATTATCGTCGTTAATATCGTCGTTATTTTGTCATAATCATCGTCGTTAATGTCGTCGTTATTATCGTCATTTTCTTCGTTGTTATCGTCCTTATTAATCCACATAATTATCGCTGTTAATGTCGTCGTAATTATCGTCATTATCATCGTTGTTATCGTCCTTATCATCCTCATAATTATCGTCGTTAATATCGTCGTTATTTTGTCATAATCATCGTCGTTAATGTCGTCGTTATTATCGTCATTATCTACGTTGTTATCGTCATAAATATCATCGTTAATATCGTCGTTATTATTGTCATTATCTTCATTTTATCGTCGTTATTATCGTCGTTAATATCGTCGTAATTATCATCGTTATTATCGTCGTTAATATCGTCATTCTTATCGTCATTATCGTCGTTTTTATCATCATAATTATAGTCGTTATTATCGTCGTTAATATCGTCATTGTCATCGCTGTTATCGTCCTTATTATCCTCATAATTATCGTCGTTAATATCGTCGTTATTTTGTCATAATCATCGTCGTTAATGTCGTCGTTATTATCGTCATTATCTACGTTGTTATCGTCATAAATATAATCGTTAATATCGTCGTTATTTTGTCATTATCTTCTTTTTATCGTCGTTATTATCGTCGTTAATATCGTCGTTATTATCGTCGTTATTATCGTCGTTAATATCGTCGTTAATATCGTCATTATCATCGTTGTTATCGTCGTTATTATCGTCGTTAATATCGTCGTTATTATCGTCATTATCGTCGTTTTTATCATCATAATTATAGTCGTTATTATCGTCGTTAATATCGTCATTGTCATCGTTGTTATTGTCCTTATAATCCTCATAATTATCGTCGTTAATATCGTCGTTATTTTGTCATAATCATCGTCGTTAATGTCGTCGTTATTATCGTCATTATCTACGTTGTTATCGTCATAAATATCATCGTTAATATCGTCGTTATTATTGTCATTATCTTCTTTTTATCGTCGTTATTATCGTCGTTAATATCGCCGTTATTATCGTCGTTATTATCGTCGTTAATATCGTCGTTAATATCGTCATTATCATCGTTGTTATCGTCCTAATTATCCTCATAATTATCGTCGTTAATATCGTCGTTATTTTGTCATAATCATCGTCGTTAATGTCGTCGATATTATCGTCATTATCTACGTTGTTATCGTCATTAATATCATCGTTAATATCGTCGTTATTATTGTCATTATCTTCTTTTTATCGTCCTTATTATCGTCGTTAATATCGTCGTTATTATCGTCGTTATTATCGTCGTTAATATCGTCGTTAATATCGTCATTTTCATCGTTGTTATCGTCCTTATTATCCTCATAATTATCGTCGTTAATATCGTCGTTATTTTGTCATAATCATCGTCGTTAATGTCGTCGTTATTATCGTCATTATCTCCGTTGTTATCGTCATAAATATCATCGTTAATATCGTCGTTATTATTGTCATTATCTTCTTTTTATCGTCGTTAATATCGTCGTTAATATCGTCATTATAATCGTTGTTATCGTCCTTATTATCCTCATAATTATCGTCGTTAATATCGTCGTTATTTTGTCATAATCATCGTCGTTAATGTCGTCGTTATTATCGTCATTATCTCCGTTGTTATCGTCATAAATATCATCGTTAATATCGTCGTTATTTTTGTCATTATCTTCTTTTTATCGTCGTTAATATCGTCGTTAATATCGTCATTATAATCGTTGTTATCGTCCTTATTAATCCACATAATTATCGCTGTTAATGTCGTCGTTATTATCGTCATTATCATCGTTGTTATCGTCCTTATCATCCTCATAATTATCGTCGTTAATATCGTCGTTATTTTGTCATAATCATCGTCGTTAATGTCGTCGATATTATCGTCATTATCTTCGTTGTTATCGTCGTTATTATCGTCGTTAATATCGTCGTTATTATCGTCATTATCGTCGTTTTTATCATCATAATTATAGTCGTTATTATCGTCGTTAATATCGTCATTGTCATCGTTGTTATCGTCCTTATTATCCTCATAATTATCGTCGTTAATATCGTCGTTATTTTGTCATAATCATCGTCGTTAATGTCGTCGTTATTATCGTCATAATCTACGTTGTTATCGTCATAAATATCATCGTTAATATCGTCGTTATTATTGTCATTATCTTCTTTTTATCGTCGTTATTATCGTCGTTAATATCGTCGTTATTATCGTCGTTATTATCGTCGTTAATATCGTCGTTAATAACGTCATTATCATCGTTGTTATCGTCCTTATCATCCTCATAATTATTATCGTTAATATCGTCGTTATTTTGTCATAAACATCGTCGTTAATATCGTCGTTATTATCGTCATTATCATCGTTGTTATCGTCCTTATCATCCTCATAATTATCGTCGTTAATATCGTCGTTATTTTGTCATAATCATCGTCGTTAATGTCGTCGTTATTATCGTCATTATCTACGTTGTTATCGTCATAAATATCATCGTTAATATCGTCGTTATTATTGTCATTATCTTCTTTTTATCGTCGTTATTATCGTCGTTAATATCGTCGTTATTATCGTCGTTATTATCGTCGTTAATATCGTCGTTAATATCGTCATTATCATCGTTGTTATCGTCCTTATCATCCTCATAATTATTATCGTTAATATCGTCGTTATTTTGTCATAAACATCGTCGTTAATATCGTCGGTATTATCGTCATTATCATCGTTGTTATCGTCCTAATTATCCTCATAATTATCGTCGTTAATATCGTCGTTATTTTGTCATAATCATCGTCGTTAATGTCGTCGATATTATCGTCATTATCTACGTTGTTATCGTCATTAATATTATCGTTAATATCGTCGTTATTATTGTCATTATCTTCTTTTTATCGTCGTTATTATCGTCGTTAATATCGTCGTTATTATCGTCGTTATTATCGTCGTTAATATCGTCGTTAATATCGTCATTTTCATCGTTGTTATCGTCCTTATTATCCTCATAATTATCGTCGTTAATATCGTCGTTATTTTGTCATAATCATCGTCGTTAATGTCGTCGTTATTATCGTCATTATCTCCGTTGTTATCGTCATAAATATCATCGTTAATATCGTCGTTATTATTGTCATTATCTTCTTTTTATCGTCGTTAATATCGTCGTTAATATCGTCATTATAATCGTTGTTATCGTCCTTATTATCCTCATAATTATCGTCGTTAATATCGTCGTTATTTTGTCATAATCATCGTCGTTAATGTCGTCGTTATTATCGTCATTATCTCCGTTGTTATCGTCATAAATATCATCGTTAATATCGTCGTTATTTTTGTCATTATCTTCTTTTTATCGTCGTTAATATCGTCGTTAATATCGTCATTATAATCGTTGTTATCGTCCTTATTAATCCACATAATTATCGCTGTTAATGTCGTCGTTATTATCGTCATTATCATCGTTGTTATCGTCCTTATCATCCTCATAATTATCGTCGTTAATATCGTCGTTATTTTGTCATAATCATCGTCGTTAATGTCGTCGATATTATCGTCATTATCTTCGTTGTTATCGTCGTTATTATCGTCGTTAATATCGTCGTTATTATCGTCATTATCGTCGTTTTTATCATCATAATTATAGTCGTTATTATCGTCGTTAATATCGTCATTGTCATCGTTGTTATCGTCCTTATTATCCTCATAATTATCGTCGTTAATATCGTCGTTATTTTGTCATAATCATCGTCGTTAATGTCGTCGTTATTATCGTCATAATCTACGTTGTTATCGTCATAAATATCATCGTTAATATCGTCGTTATTATTGTCATTATCTTCTTTTTATCGTCGTTATTATCGTCGTTAATATCGTCGTTATTATCGTCGTTATTATCGTCGTTAATATCGTCGTTAATAACGTCATTATCATCGTTGTTATCGTCCTTATCATCCTCATAATTATTATCGTTAATATCGTCGTTATTTTGTCATAAACATCGTCGTTAATATCGTCGTTATTATCGTCATTATCATCGTTGTTATCGTCCTTATCATCCTCATAATTATCGTCGTTAATATCGTCGTTATTTTGTCATAATCATCGTCGTTAATGTCGTCGTTATTATCGTCATTATCTACGTTGTTATCGTCATAAATATCATCGTTAATATCGTCGTTATTATTGTCATTATCTTCTTTTTATCGTCGTTATTATCGTCGTTAATATCGTCGTTATTATCGTCGTTATTATCGTCGTTAATATCGTCGTTAATATCGTCATTATCATCGTTGTTATCGTCCTTATTATCCTCATAATTATCGTCGTTAATATCGTCGTTATTTTGTCATAATCATCGTCGTTAATGTCGTCGATATTATCGTCATTATCTTCGTTGTTATCGTCGTTATTATCGTCGTTAATATCGTCGTTATTATCGTCATTATCGTCGTTTTTATCATCATAATTATAGTCGTTATTATCGTCGTTAATATCGTCATTGTCATCGTTGTTATCGTCCTTATTATCCTCATAATTATCGTCGTTAATATCGTCGTTATTTTGTCATAATCATCGTCGTTAATGTCGTCGTTATTATCGTCATAATCTACGTTGTTATCGTCATAAATATCATCGTTAATATCGTCGTTATTATTGTCATTATCTTCTTTTTATCGTCGTTATTATCGTCGTTAATATCGTCGTTATTATCGTCGTTATTATCGTCGTTAATATCGTCGTTAATAACGTCATTATCATCGTTGTTATCGTCCTTATCATCCTCATAATTATTATCGTTAATATCGTCGTTATTTTGTCATAAACATCGTCGTTAATATCGTCGTTATTATCGTCATTATCATCGTTGTTATCGTCCTTATCATCCTCATAATTATCGTCGTTAATATCGTCGTTATTTTGTCATAATCATCGTCGTTAATGTCGTCGTTATTATCGTCATTATCTACGTTGTTATCGTCATAAATATCATCGTTAATATCGTCGTTATTATTGTCATTATCTTCTTTTTATCGTCGTTATTATCGTCGTTAATATCGTCGTTATTATCGTCGTTATTATCGTCGTTAATATCGTCGTTAATATCGTCATTATCATCGTTGTTATCGTCCTTATCATCCTCATAATTATTATCGTTAATATCGTCGTTATTTTGTCATAAACATCGTCGTTAATATCGTTGGTATTATCGTCATTATCATCGTTGTTATCGTCCTTATCATCCTCATAATTATCGTCGTTAATATCTTCGTTATTTTGTCATAATCATCGTCGTTAATGTCGTCGTTATTATCGTCATTATCTACGTTGTCATCGTCATAAATATCATCGTTAATATCGTCGTTATTATTGTCATTATCTTCTTTTTATCGTCGTTATTATCGTCGTTAATATCGCCGTTATTATCGTCGTTATTATCGTCGTTAATATCGTCGTTAATATCGTCATTATCATCGTTGTTATCGTCCTAATTATCCTCATAATTATCGTCGTTAATATCGTCGTTATTTTGTCATAATCATCGTCGTTAATGTCGTCGTTATTATCGTCATTATCTCCGTTGTTATCGTCATAAATATCATCGTTAATATCGTCGTTATTATTGTCATTATCTTCTTTTTATCGTCGTTAATATCGTCGTTAATATCGTCATTATAATCGTTGTTATCGTCCTTATTATCCTCATAATTATCGTCGTTAATATCGTCGTTATTTTGTCATAATCATCGTCGTTAATGTCGTCGTTATTATCGTCATTATCTCCGTTGTTATCGTCATAAATATCATCGTTAATATCGTCGTTATTTTTGTCATTATCTTCTTTTTATCGTCGTTAATATCGTCGTTAATATCGTCATTATAATCGTTGTTATCGTCCTTATTAATCCACATAATTATCGCTGTTAATGTCGTCGTTATTATCGTCATTATCATCGTTGTTATCGTCCTTATCATCCTCATAATTATCGTCGTTAATATCGTCGTTATTTTGTCATAATCATCGTCGTTAATGTCGTCGATATTATCGTCATTATCTTCGTTGTTATCGTCGTTATTATCGTCGTTAATATCGTCGTTATTATCGTCATTATCGTCGTTTTTATCATCATAATTATAGTCGTTATTATCGTCGTTAATATCGTCATTGTCATCGTTGTTATCGTCCTTATTATCCTCATAATTATCGTCGTTAATATCGTCGTTATTTTGTCATAATCATCGTCGTTAATGTCGTCGTTATTATCGTCATAATCTACGTTGTTATCGTCATAAATATCATCGTTAATATCGTCGTTATTATTGTCATTATCTTCTTTTTATCGTCGTTATTATCGTCGTTAATATCGTCGTTATTATCGTCGTTATTATCGTCGTTAATATCGTCGTTAATAACGTCATTATCATCGTTGTTATCGTCCTTATCATCCTCATAATTATTATCGTTAATATCGTCGTTATTTTGTCATAAACATCGTCGTTAATATCGTCGTTATTATCGTCATTATCATCGTTGTTATCGTCCTTATCATCCTCATAATTATCGTCGTTAATATCGTCGTTATTTTGTCATAATCATCGTCGTTAATGTCGTCGTTATTATCGTCATTATCTACGTTGTTATCGTCATAAATATCATCGTTAATATCGTCGTTATTATTGTCATTATCTTCTTTTTATCGTCGTTATTATCGTCGTTAATATCGTCGTTATTATCGTCGTTATTATCGTCGTTAATATCGTCGTTAATATAGTCATTATCATCGTTTTTATCGTCCTTATTATCCTCATAATTATCGTCGTTAATATCGTCGTTATTTTGTCATAATCATCGTCGTTAATGTCGTCGATATTATCGTCATTATCTTCGTTGTTATCGTCGTTATTATCGTCGTTAATATCGTCGTTATTATCGTCATTATCGTCGTTTTTATCATCATAATTATAGTCGTTATTAACGTCGTTAATATCGTCATTGTCATCGTTGTTATCGTCCTTATTATCCTCATAATTATCGTCGTTAATATCGTCGTTATTTTGTCATAATCATCGTCGTTAATGTCGTCGTTATTATCGTCATTATCTACGTTGTTATCGTCATAAATATCATCGTTAATATCGTCGTTATTATTGTCATTATCTTCTTTTTATCGTCGTTATTATCGTCGTTAATATCGTCGTTATGATCGTCGTTATTATCGTCGTTAATATCGTCGTTAATATTGTCATTATCATCGTTGTTATCGTCCTTATTATCCTCATAATTATCGTCGTTAATATCGTCGTTATTTTGTCATAATCATCGTCGTTAATGTCGTCGTTATTATCGTCATTATCTCCGTTGTTATCGTCATAAATATCATCGTTAATATCGTCGTTATTATTGTCATTATCTTCTTTTTATCGTCGTTAATATCGTCGTTAATATCGTCATTATAATCGTTGTTATCGTCCTTATTAATCCACATAATTATCGCTGTTAATGTCGTCGTTATTATCGTCATTATCATCGTTGTTATCGTCCTTATCATCCTCATAATTATCGTCGTTAATATCGTCGTTATTTTGTCATAATCATCGTCGTTAATGTCGTCGATATTATCGTCATTATCTTCGTTGTTATCGTCGTTATTATCGTCGTTAATATCGTCGTTATTATCGTCATTATCGTCGTTTTTATCATCATAATTATAGTCGTTATTATCGTCGTTAATATCGTCATTGTCATCGTTGTTATCGTCCTTATTATCCTCATAATTATCGTCGTTAATATCGTCGTTATTTTGTCATAATCATCGTCGTTAATGTCGTCGTTATTATCGTCATTATCTACGTTGTTATCGTCATAAATATCATCGTTAATATCGTCGTTATTATTGTCATTATCTTCTTTTTATCGTCGTTAATATCGTCGTTAATAACGTCATTATCATCGTTGTTATCGTCCTTATCATCCTCATAATTATTATCGTTAATATCGTCGTTATTTTGTAATAAACATCGTCGTTAATATCGTCGTTATTATCGTCATTATCATCGTTGTTATCGTCCTTATCATCCTCATAATTATCGTCGTTAATATCGTCGTTATTTTGTCATAATCATCGTCGTTAATGTCGTCGTTATTATCGTCATTATCTACGTTGTAATCGTCATAAATATCATCGTTAATATCGTCGTTATTATTGTCATTATCTTCTTTTTATCGTCGTTATTATCATCGTTAATATCGTCGTTATTATCGTCGTTATTATCGTCGTTAATATCGTCGTTAATATCGTCATTATCATCGTTTTTATCGTCCTTATTATCCTCATAATTATCGTCGTTAATATCGTCGTTATTTTGTCATAATCATCGTCGTTAATGTCGTCGATATTATCGTCATTATCTTCGTTGTTATCGTCGTTATTATCGTCGTTAATATCGTCGTTATTATCGTCATTATCGTCGTTTTTATCATCATAATTATAGTCGTTATTATCGTCGTTAATATCGTCATTGTCATCGTTGTTATCGTCCTTATTATCCTCATAATTATCGTCGTTAATATCGTCGTTAATTTTTCATAATCATCGTCGTTAATGTCGTCGTTATTATCGTCATTATCTACGTTGTTATCTTCATAAATATCATCGTTAATATCGTCGTTATTATTGTCACTATCTTCTTTTTATCGTCGTTATTATCGTCGTTAATATCGTCGTTATTATCGTCGTTATTATCGTCGTTAATATCGTCGTTAATAACGTCATTATCATCGTTGTTATCGTCCTTATCATCCTCATAATTATTATCGTTAATATCGTCGTTATTTTGTCATAAACATCGTCGTTAATATCGTCGTTATTATCGTCATTATCATCGTTGTTATCGTCCTTATCATCCTCATAATTATCGTCGTTAATATCGTCGTTATTTTGTCATAATCATCGTCGTTAATGTCGTCGTTATTATCGTCATTATCTACGTTGTTATCGTCATAAATATCATCGTTAATATCGTCGTTATTATTGTCATTATTTTCTTTTTATCGTCGTTATTATCGTCGTTAATATCGTCGTTATTATCGTCGTTATTATCGTCGTTAATATCGTCGTTAATATCGTCATTATCATCGTTTTTATCGTCCTTATTATCCTCATAATTATCGTCGTTAATATCGTCGTTATTTTGTCATAATCATCGTCGTTAATGTCGTCGATATTATCGTCATTATCTTCGTTGTTATCGTCGTTATTATCGTCGTTAATATCGTCGTTATTATCGTCATTATCGTCGTTTTTATCATCATAATTATAGTCGTTATTATCGTCGTTAATATCGTCATTGTCATCGTTGTTATCGTCCTTATTATCCTCATAATTATCGTCGTTAATATCGTCGTTATTTTGTCATAATCATCGTCGTTAATGTCGTCGTTATTATCGTCATTATCTACGTTGTTATCGTCATAAATATCATCGTTAATATCGTCGTTATTATTGTCATTATCTTCTTTTTATCGTCGTTATTATCGTCGTTAATATCGTCGTTATTATCGTCGTTATTATCGTCGTTAATATCGTCGTTAATATCGTCATTATCATCGTTGTTATCGTCCTTATTATCCTCATAATTATCGTCGTTAATATCGTCGTTATTTTGTCATAATCATCGTCGTTAATGTCGTCGTTATTATCGTCATTTTCTTCGTTGTTATCGTCATAAATATCTTCGTTAATATCGTCGTTATTATTGTCATTATCTTCTTTTTATCGTCGTTATTATCGTCGTTAATATCGTCGTTATTATCGTCGTTATTATCGTCGTTAATATCGTCGTTAATATCGTCATTATCATCGTTGTTATCGTCCTTATTATCCTCATAATTATCGTCGTTAATATCGTCGTTATTTTGTCATAATCATCGTCGTTAATGTCGTCGTTATTATCGTCATTATAATCGTTGTTATCGTCCTTATCATCCTCATAATTATCGTCGTTAATATCGTCGTTATTTTGTCATAAACATCGTCGTTAATGTCGTCGATATTATCGTCATTATCTTCGTTGTTATCGTCGTTATTATCGTCGTTAATATCGTCGTTATTATCGTCATTATCGTCGTTTTTATCATCATAATTATAGTCGTTATTATCGTCGATAATATCGTCATTGTCATCGTTGTTATCGTCCTTATTTTCCTCATAATTATCGTCGTTAATATCGTCGTTATTTTGTCATAATCATCGTCGTTAATGTCGTCATTATTATCGTCATTATCTACGTTGTTATCGTCATAAATATCATCGTTAATATCGTCGTTATTATTGCCATTATCTTCTTTTTATCGTCGTTATTATCGTCGTTAATATCGTCGTTATTATCGTCGTTATTATCGTCGTTAATATCGTCGTTAATATCGTCATTATCATCGTTGTTATCGTCCTTATTATCCTTATAATTATCGTCGTTAATATCGTCGTTATTTTGTCATAATCATCGTCGTTAATGTCGTCGTTATTATCGTCATTATCTCCGTTGTTATCGTCATAAATATCATCGTTAATATCGTCGTTATTATTGTCATTATCTTCTTTTTATCGTCGTTAATATCGTCGTTAATATCGTCATTATAATCGTTGTTATCGTCCTTATTAATCCACATAATTATCGCTGTTAATGTCGTCGTTATTATCGTCATTATCATCGTTGTTATCGTCCTTATCATCCTCATAATTATCGTCGTTAATATCGTCGTTATTTTGTCATAATCATCGTCGTTAATGTCGTCGATATTATCGTCATTATCTTCGTTGTTATCGTCGTTATTATCGTCGTTAATATCGTCGTTATTATCGTCATTATCGTCGTTTTTATCATCATAATTATAGTCGTTATTATCGTCGTTAATATCGTCATTGTCATCGTTGTTATCGTCCTTATTATCCTCATAATTATCGTCGTTAATATCGTCGTTATTTTGTCATAATCATCGTCGTTAATGTCGTCGTTATTATCGTCATTATCTACGTTGTTATCGTCATAAATATCATCGATAATATCGTCGTTATTATTGTCATTATCTTCTTTTTATCGTCGTTATTATCGTCGTTAATATCGTCGTTATTATCGTCGTTATTATCGTCGTTAATATCGTCGTTAATAACGTCATTATCATCGTTGTTATCGTCCTTATTATCCTCATAATTATCGTCATTAATATCGTCGTTATTTTGTCATAATCATCGTCGTTAATGTCGTCGTTATTATCGTCATTATCTACGTTGTTATCGTCATAAATATCATCGTTAATATCGTCGTTATTATTGTCATTATCTTCTTTTTATCGTCGTTATTATCGTCGTTAATATCTTCGTTATTATCGTCGTTATTATCGTCGTTAATATCGTCGTTAATATCGTCATTATCATCGTTGTTATCGTCCTTATTATCCTCATAATTATCGTCGTTAATATCGTCGTTATTTTGTCATAATCATCGTCGTTAATGTCGTCGTTATTATCGTCATTTTCTTCGTTGTTATCGTCCTTATTAATCCACATAATTATCGCTGTTAATGTCGTCGTAATTATCGTCATTATCATCGTTGTTATCGTCCTTATCATCCTCATAATTATCGTCGTTAATATCGTCGTTATTTTGTCATAATCATCGTCGTTAATGTCGTCGTTATTATCGTCATTATCTACGTTGTTATCGTCATAAATATCATCGTTAATATTGTCGTTATTATTGTCATTATCTTCTTTTTATCGTCGTTATTATCGTCGTTAATATCGTCGTTATTATCGTCGTTATTATCGTCGTTAATATCGTCGTTAATATCGTCATTATCATCGTTGTTATCGTCCTTATTATCCTCATAATTATCGTCGTTAATATCGTCGTTATTTTGTCATAATCATCGTCGTTAATGTCGTCGTTATTATCGTCATTATCTACGTTGTTATCGTCATAAATATCATCGTTAATATCGTCGTTATTATTGTCATTATCTTCTTTTTATCGTCGTTATTATCGTCGTTAATATCGTCGTTATTATCGTCGTTATTATCGTCGTTAATATCGTCGTTAATATCGTCATTATCATCGTTGTTATCGTCCTTATTATCCTCATAATTATCGTCGTTAATATCGTCGTTATTTTGTCATAATCATCGTCGTTAATGTCGTCGTTATTATCGTCATTTTCTTCGTTGTTATCGTCGTTATTAATCCACATAATTATCGCTGTTAATGTCGTCGTAATTATCGTCATTATCATCGTTGTTATCGTCCTTATCATCCTCATAATTATTGTCGTTAATATCGTCGTTATTTTGTCATAATCATCGTCGTTAATGTCGTCGTTATTATCGTCATTATCTCCGTTGTTATCGTCATAAATATCATCGTTAATATCGTCGATATTATCGTCATTATCTTCTTTTTATCGTCGTTAATATCGTCGTTAATATCGTCATTATAATCGTTGTTATCGTCCTTATTAATCCACATAATTATCGCTGTTAATGTCGTCGTTATTATCGTCATTATCATCGTTGTTATCGTCCTTATTATCCTCATAATTATCATCGTTATTTTGTCATAATCATCGTCGTTAATGTCGTCGATATTATCGTCATTATCTTCGTTGTTATCGTCGTTATTATCGTCGTTAATATCGTCGTTATTATCGTCATTATCGTTGTTTTTATCATCATAATTATAGTCGTTATTATCGTCGTTAATATCGTCATTGTCATCGTTGTTATCGTCCTTATTATCCTCATAATTATCGTCGTTAATATCGTCGTTATTTTGTCATAAACATCGTCGTTAATGTCGTCGTTATTATCGTCATTATATACGTTGTTATCGTCATAAATATCATCGTTAATATCGTCGTTATTATTGTCATTATCTTCTTTTTATCGTCGTTATTATCGTCGTTAATATCGTCGTTATTATCGTCGTTATTATCGTCGTTAATATCGTCGTTAATAACGTCATTATCATCGTTGTTATCGTCCTTATCATCCTCATAATTATTATCGTTAATATCGTCGTTATTTTGTCATAAACATCGTCGTTAATATCGTCGTTATTATCGTCATTATCATCGTTGTTATCGTCCTTATCATCCTCATAATTATCGTCGTTAATATCGTCGTTATTTTGTCATAATCATCGTCGTTAATGTCGTCGTTATTATCGTCATTATCTACGTTGTTATCGTCATAAATATCATCGTTAATATCGTCGTTATTATTGTCATTATCTTCTTTTTATCGTCGTTATTATCGTCGTTAATATCGTCGTTATTATCGTCGTTATTATCGTCGTTATTATCGTCATTGTCATCGTTGTTATCGTCCTTATTATCCTCATAATTATCGTCGTTAATATCGTCGTTATTTTGTCATAATCATCGTCGTTAATGTCGTCGTTATTATCGTCATTATCTACGTTGTTATCGTCATAAATATCATCGTTAATATCGTTGTTATTATTGTCATTATCTTCTTTTTATCGTCGTTATTATCGTCGTTAATATCGTCGTTATTATCGTCGTTATTATCGTCGTTAATATCGTCGTTAATATCGTCATTATCATCGTTGTTATCGTCCTTATTATCCTCATAATTATCGTCGTTAATATCGTCGTTATTTTTTCATAATCATCGTCGTTAATGTCGTCGTTATTATCGTCATTATCTACGTTGTTATCGTCATAAATATCATCGTTAATATCGTCGTTATTATTGTCATTATCTTCTTTTTATCGTCGTTATTATCGTCGTTAATATCGTCGTTATTATCGTCGTTATTATCGTCGTTATTATCGTCGTTAATATCGTCGTTAATATCGTCATTATCATCGTTGTTATCGTCCTTATCATCCTCATAATTATCGTCGTTAATATCGTCGTTATTTTGTCATAATCATCGTCGTTAATGTCGTCGTTATTATCGTCATTATCTACGTTGTTATCGTCATAAATATCATCTTTAATATCGTCGTTATTATTGTCATTATCTTCTTTTTATCGTCGTTATTATCGTCGTTACTATCGTCGTTATTATCGTAGTTATTATCGTCGTTAATATCGTCGTTAATATCGTCATTATCATCGTTGTTATCGTTCTTATTATCCTCATAATTATCGTCGTTAATATCGTCGTTATTTTGTCATAATCATCGTCGTTAATGTCGTCGTTATTATCGTCATTATCTACGTTGTTATCGTCATAAATATCATCGTTAATATCGTCGTTATTATTGTCATTATCTTCTTTTTATCGTCGTTATTATCGTCGTTAATATCGTCGTTATTATCGTCGTTATTATCGTCGTTAATATCGTCGTTAATATCGTCATTATCATCGTTGTTATCGTCCTTATTATCCTCATAATTATCGTCGTTAATATCGTCGTTATTTTGTCATAATCATCGTCGTTAATGTCGTCGTTATTATCGTCATTATCTCCGTTGTTAACGTCATAAATATCATCGTTAATATCGTCGTTATTATTGTCATTATCTTCTTTTTATCGTCGTTAAAATCGTCGTTAATATCGTCATTATAATCGTTGTTATCGTCCTTATTATCCTCATAATTATCGTCGTTATTATCGTCGTTAATATCGTCGTTAATATCGTCAATATCATCGTTGTTATCGTCCTTATTATCCTCATAATTATCGTCGTTAATATCGTCGTTATTTTGTCATAATCATCGTCGTTAATGTCGTCGTTATTATCGTCATTATCTTCGTTGTTATCGACCTTATCATCCTCATAATTATCGTCGTTAATATCGACGTTATTTTGTCATAATCATCGTCGTTAATGTCGGTGTTATTATCGTCATTATCTTCGTTGTTATCGTCGTTATTATTTTCATAATTATCGTCGTTAATATCGTCGTTATTTTGTCATAATCATCGTCGTTAATGTCGGTGTTATTATCGTCATTATCTTCGTTGTTATCGTCGTTATTATCTTCATAATTATCGTCGTTAATATCGTCGTTATTTTGTCATAATCATCGTCGTTAATGTCGTCGTTATTATCGTCATTTTCTTCGTTGTTATCGTCCTTATTAATCCACATAATTATCGCTGTTAATGTCGTCGTAATTATCGTCATTATCATCGTTGTTATCGTCCTTATTATCCTCATAATTATCGTCGTTAATATCGTCGTTATTTTGTCATAATCATCGTCGTTAATGTCGTCGTTATTATCGTCATTATCTCCGTTGTTATCGTCATAAATATCATCGTTAATATCGTCGTTATTATTGTCATTATCTTCTTTTTATCGTCGTTAATATCGTCGTTAATATCGTCATTATAATCGTTGTTATCGTCCTTATTAATCCACATAATTATCGCTGTTAATGTCGTCGTTATTATCGTCATTATCATCGTTGTTATCGTCCTTATCATCCTCATAATTATCGTCGTTAATATCGTCGTTATTTTGTCATAATCATCGTCGTTAATGTCGTCGATATTATCGTCATTATCTTCGTTGTTATCGTCGTTATTATCTTCGTTAATATCGTCGTTATTATCGTCATTATCGTCGTTTTTATCATCATAATTATAGTCGTTATTATCGTCGTTAATATCGTCATTGTCATCGTTGTTATCGTCCTTATTATCCTCATAATTATCGTCGTTAATATCGTCGTTATTTTGTCATAATCATCGTCGTTAATGTCGTCGTTATTATCGTCATTATCTACGTTGTTATCGTCATAAATATCATCGTTAATATCGTCGTTATTATTGTCATTATCTTCTTTTTATCGTCGTTATTATCGTCGTTAATATCGTCGTTATTATCGTCGTTATTATCGTCGTTAATATCGTCGTTAATAACGTCATTATCATCGTTGTTATCGTCCTTATCATCCTCATAATTATTATCGTTAATATCGTCGTTATTTTGTCATAAACATCGTCGTTAATGTCGTCGTTATTATCGTCATTATCATCGTTGTTATCGTCCTTATCATCCTCATAATTATCGTCGTTAATATCGTCGTTATTTTGTCATAATCATCGTCGTTAATGTCGTCGTTATTATCGTCATTATCTACGTTGTTATCGTCATAAATATCATCGTTAATATCGTCGTTATTATTGTCATTATCTTCTTTTTATCGTCGTTATTATCGTCGTTAATATCGTCGTTATTATTGTCGTTATTATCGTCGTTATTATCGTCGTTAATATCGTCGTTAATATCGTCATTATCATCGTTGTTATCGTCCTTATTATCCTCATAATTATCGTCGTTAATATCGTCGTTATTTTGTCATAATCATCGTCGTTAATGTCGTCGTTATTATCGTCATTATCTCCGTTGTTATCGTCATAAATATCATCGTTAATATCGTCGTTATTATTGTCATTATCTTCTTTTTATCGTCGTTAATATCGTCGTTAATATCGACATTATAATCGTTGTTATCGTCCTTATTAATCCACATAATTATCGCTGTTAATGTCGTCGTTATTATCGTCATTATCATCGTTGTTATCGTCCTTATCTTCCACATAATTATCGTCGTTAATATCGTCGTTATTTTGTCATAATCATCGTCGTTAATGTCGTCGATATTATCGTCATTATCTTCGTTGTTATCATCGTTATTATCGTCGTTAATATCGTCGTTATTATTGTCATTATCTTCTTTTTATCGTCGTTATTATCGTCGTTAATATCGTCGTTATTATCGTCGCTATTATCGTCGTTAATATCGTCGTTAATATCGTCATTATCATCGTTGTTATCGTCCTTATTATCCTCATAATTATCGTCGTTAATATCGTCGTTATTTTGTCATAATCATCGTCGTTAATGTCGTCGTTATTATCGTCATTATCTACGTTGTTATCGTCATAAATATCATCGTTAATATCGTCGTTATTATTGTCATTATCTTCTTTTTATCGTCGTTATTATCGTCGTTAATATCGTCGTTATTATCGTCGTTATTATCGTCGTTAATATCGTCGTTAATAACGTCATTATCATCGTTGTTATCGTCCTTATCATCCTCATAATTATTATCGTTAATATCGTCGTTATTTTGTCATAAACATCGTCGTTAATATCGTCGTTATTATCGTCATTATCATCGTTGTTATCGTCCTTATCATCCTCATAATTATCGTCGTTAATATCGTCGTTATTTTGTCATAATCATCGTCGTTAATGTCGTCGTTATTATCGTCATTATCTACGTTGTTATCGTCATAAATATCATCGTTAATATCGTCGTTATTATTGTCATTATCTTCTTTTTATCGTCGTTATTATCGTCGTTAATATCGTCGTTATTATCGTCATTATTATCGTCGTTATTATCGTCGTTATTATCGTCGTTAATATCGTCATTGTCATCGTTGTTATCGTCCTTATTATCCTCATAATTATCGTCGTTAATATCGTCGTTATTTTGTCATAATCATCGTCGTTAATGTCGTCGTTATTATCGTCATTATCTACGTTGTTATCGTCATAAATATCATCGTTAATATCGTCGTTATTATTGTCATTATCTTCTTTTTATCGTCGTTATTATCGTCGTTAATGTCGTCGTTATTATCGTCGTTATTATCGTCGTTAATATCGTCGTTAATAACGTCATTATCATCGTTGTTATCGTCCTTATCATCCTCATAATTATTATCGTTAATATCGTCGTTATTTTGTCATAAACATCGTCGTTAATGTCGTCGTTATTATCGTCATTATCATCGTTGTTATCGTCCTTATCATCCTCATAATTATCGTCGTTAATATCGTCGTTATTTTGTCATAATCATCGTCGTTAATGTCGTCGTTATTATCGTCATTATCTACGTTGTTATCGTCATAAATATCATCGTTAATATCGTCGTTATTATTGTCATTATCTTCTTTTTATCGTCGTTATTATCGTCGTTAATATCGTCGTTATTATTGTCGTTATTATCGTCGTTATTATCGTCGTTAATATCGTCGTTAATATCGTCATTATCATCGTTGTTATCGTCCTTATTATCCTCATAATTATCGTCGTTAATATCGTCGTTATTTTGTCTTAATCATCGTCGTTAATGTCGTCGTTATTATCGTCATTATCTCCGTTGTTATCGTCATAAATATCATCGTTAATATCGTCGTTATTATTGTCATTATCTTCTTTTTATCGTCGTTAATATCGTCGTTAATATCGACATTATAATCGTTGTTATCGTCCTTATTAATCCACATAATTATCGCTGTTAATGTCGTCGTTATTATCGTCATTATCATCGTGGTTATCGTCCTTATCATCCACATAATTATCGTCGTTAATATCGTCGTTATTTTGTCATAATCATCGTCGTTAATGTCGTCGATATTATCGTCATTATCTTCGTTGTTATCGTCGTTATTATCGTCGTTAATATCGTCGTTATTATTGTCATTATCTTCTTTTTATCGTCGTTATTATCGTCGTTAATATCGTCGTTATTATCGTCGCTATTATCGTCGTTAATATCGTCGTTAATATCGTCATTATCATCGTTGTTATCGTCCTTATTATCCTCATAATTATCGTCGTTAATATCGTCGTTATTTTGTCATAATCATCGTCGTTAATGTCGTCGTTATTATCGTCATTATCTACGTTGTTATCGTCATAAATATCATCGTTAATATCGTCGTTATTATTGTCATTATCTTCTTTTTATCGTCGTTATTATCGTCGTTAATATCGTCGTTATTATCGTCGTTATTATCGTCGTTAATATCGTCGTTAATAACGTCATTATCATCGTTGTTATCGTCCTTATCATCCTCATAATTATTATCGTTAATATCGTCGTTATTTTGTCATAAACATCGTCGTTAATATCGTCGTTATTATCGTCATTATCATCGTTGTTAACGTCCTTATCATCCTCATAATTATCGTCGTTAATATCGTCGTTATTTTGTCATAATCATCGTCGTTAATGTCGTCGTTATTATCGTCATTATCTACGTTGTTTTCGTCATAAATATCATCGTTAATATCGTCGTTATTATTGTCATTATCTTCTTTTTATCGTCGTTATTATCGTCGTTAATATCGTCGTTATTATCGTCGTTATTATCGTCGTTAATATCGTCGTTAATAACGTCATTATCATCGTTGTTATCGTCCTTATCATCCTCATAATTATTATCGTTAATATCGTCGTTATTTTGTCATAAACATCGTCGTTAATATCGTCGTTATTATCGTCATTATCATCGTTGTTATCGCCCTTATCATCCTCATAATTATCGTCGTTAATATCGTCGTTATTTTGTCATAATCATCGTCGTTAATGTCGTCGTTATTATCGTCATTATCTACGTTGTTATCGTCATAAATATCATCGTTAATATCGTCGTTATTATTGTCATTATCTTCTTTTTATCGTCGTTATTATCGTCGTTAATATCGTCGTTATTATCGTCATTATTATCGTCGTTATTATCGTCGTTAATATCGTCGTTAATATCGTCATTATCATCGTTGTTATTGTCCTTATTATCCTCATAATTATCGTCGTTAATATCGTCGTTATTTTGTCATAATCATCGTCGTTAATGTCGTCGTTATTATCGTCATTATCTCCGTTGTTATCGTCATAAATATCATCGTTAATATCGTCGTTATTATTGTCATTATCTTCTTTTTATCGTCGTTAATATCGACGTTAATATCGTCATAATAATCGTTGTTATCGTCTCATTAATCCACATAATTATCGCTGTTAATGTCGTCGTTATTATCGTCATTATCATCGTTGTTATCGTCCTTATCATCCGCATAATTATCGTCGTTAATATCGTCGTTATTTTGTCATAATCATCGTCGTTAATGTCGTCGATATTATCGTCATTATCGTCGTTGTTATCGTCGTTATTATCGTCGTTAATATCGTCGTTATTATCGTCATTATCGTCGTTTTTATCATCATAATTATAGTCGTTATTATCGTCGTTAATATCGTCATTGTCATCGTTGTTATCGTCCTTATTATCCTCATAATTATCGTCGTTAATATCGTCGTTATTTTGTCATAATCATCGTCGTTAATGTCGTCGTTATTATCGTCATTATCTACGTTGTTATCGTCATAAATATCATCGTTAATATCGTCGTTATTATTGTCATTATCTTCTTTTTATCGTCGTTATTATCGTCGTTAATATCGTCGTTATTATCGTCGTTATTATCGTCGTTAATATCGTCGTTAATAACGTCATTATCATCGTTGTTATCGTCCTTATCATCCTCATAATTATTATCGTTAATATCGTCGTTATTTTGTCATAAACATCGTCGTTAATGTCGTCGTTATTATCGTCATTATCATCGTTGTTATCGTCCTTATCATCCTCATAATTATCGTCGTTAATATCGTCGTTATTTTGTCATAATCATCGTCGTTAATGTCGTCGTTATTATCGTCATTATCTACGTTGTTATCGTCATAAATATCATCGTTAATATCGTCGTTATTATTGTCATTATCTTCTTTTTATCAACGTTATTATCGTCGTTAATATCGTCGTTATTATCGTCGTTATTATCGTCGTTAATATAGTCGTTAATATCGTCATTATCATCGTTGTTATCGTCCTTATTATCATCATAATTATCGTCGTTAATATCGTCGTTATTTTGTCATAATCATTGTCGTTAATGTCGTCGATATTATCGTCATTATCTTCGTTGTTATCGTCGTTATTATCGTCGTTAATATCGTCGTTATTATCGTCATTATCGTCGTTTTTATCATCATAATTATAGTCGTTATTATCGTCGTTAATATCGTCATTGTCATCGTTGTTATCGTCCTTATTATCCTCATAATTATCGTCGTTAATATCGTCGTTATTTTGTCATAATCATCGTCGTTAATGTCGTCGTTATTATCGTCATTATCTACGTTGTTATCGTCATAAATATCATCGTTAATATCGTCGTTATTATTGTCATTATCTTCTTTTTATCGTCGTTATTATCGTCGTTAATATCGTCGTTATTATCGTCTTTATTATCGTCGTTAATATCGTCGTTAATATCGTCATTATCATCGTTGTTATCGTCCTTATCATCCTCATAATTATTATCGTTAATATCGTCGTTATTTTGTCATAAACATCGTCGTTAATATCGTCGTTATTATCGTCATTATCATCGTTGTTATCGTCCTTATCATCCTCATAATTATCGTCGTTAATATCTTCGTTATTTTGTCATAATCATCGTCGTTAATGTCGTCGTTATTATCGTCATTATCTACGTTGTCATCGTCATAAATATCATCGTTAATATCGTCGTTATTATTGTCATTATCTTCTTTTTATCGTCGTTATTATCGTCGTTAATATCGTCGTTATTATCGTCGTTATTATCGTCGTTAATATCGTCGTTAATATCGTCATTATTATCGTTGTTATCGTCCTTATTATCCTCATAATTATCGTCGTTAATATCGTCGTTATTTTGTCATAATCATCTTCGTTAATGTCGTCGATATTATCGTCATTATCTTCGTTGTTATCGTCGTTATTATCGTCGTTAATATCGTCGTTATTATCGTCATTATCGTCGTTTTTATCATCATAATTATAGTCGTTATTATCGTCGTTAATATCGTCATTGTCATCGTTGTTATCGTCCTTATTATCCTCATAATTATCGTCGTTAATATCGTCGTTATTTTGTCATAATCATCGTCGTTAATGTCGTCGTTATTATCGTCATTATCTACGTTGTTATCGTCATAAATATCATCGTTAATATCGTCGTTATTATTGTCATTATCTTCTTTTTATCGTCGTTATTATCGTCGTTAATATCGTCGTTATTATCGTCGTTATTATCGTCATTAATATCGTCGTTAATATCGTCATTATCATCGTTGTTATCGTCCTTATTATCCTCATAATTATCGTCGTTAATATCGTCGTTATTTTGTCATAATCATCGTCGTTAATGTCGTCGTTATTATCGTCATTTTCTTTGTTGTTATCGTCCTTATTAATCCACATAATTATCGCTGTTAATGTCGTCGTAATTATCGTCATTATCATCGTTGTTATCGTCCTTATCATCCTCATAATTATCGTCGTTAATATCGTCGTTATTTTGTCATAATCATCGTCGTTAATGTCGTCGTTATTATCGTCATTATCTACGTTGTTATCGCCATAAATATCATCGTTAATATCGTCGTTATTATTGTCATTATCTTCTTTTTATCGTCGTTATTATCGTCGTTAATATCGTCGTTATTATCGTCGTTATTATCGTCGTTATTATCGTCGTTAATATCGTCGTTAATATCGTCATTATCATCGTTGTTATCGTCCTTATTATCCTCATAATTATCGTCGTTAATATCGTCGTTATTTTGTCATAATCATCGTCGTTAATGTCGTCGTTATTATCGTCATTATCTACGTTGTTATCGTCATAAATATCATCGTTAATATCGTCGTTATTATTGTCATTATCTTCTTTTTATCGTCGTTATTATCGTCGTTAATATCGTCGTTATTATCGTCGTTATTATCGTCGTTAATATCGTCGTTAATATCGTCATTATCATCGTTGTTATCGTCCTTATTATCCTCATAATTATCGTCGTTAATATCGTCGTTATTTTGTCATAATCATCGTCGTTAATGTCGTCGTTATTATCGTCATTATCTACGTTGATATCGTCATAAATATCATCGTTAATATCGTCGATATTATTGTCATTATCTTCTTTTTATCGTCGTTATTATCGTCGTTAATATCGTCGTTATTATCGTCGTTATTATCGTCGTTAATATCGTCGTTAATAACGTCATTATCATCGTTGTTATCGTCCTTATCATCCTCATAATTATTATCGTTAATATCGTCGTTATTTTGTCATAAACATCGTCGTTAATATCGTCGTTATTATCGTCATTATCATCGTTGTTATCGTCCTTATTATCCTCATAATTATCGTCGTTAATATCGTCGTTATTTTGTCATAATCATCGTCGTTAATGTCGTCGTTATTATCGTCATTATCTCCGTTGTTATCGTCATAAATATCATCGTTAATATCGTCGTTATAATTGTCATTATCTTCTTTTTATCGTCGTTAATATCGTCGTTAATATCGTCATTATAATCGTTGTTATCGTCCTTATTAATCCACATAATTATCGCTGTTAATGTCGTCGTTATTATCGTCATTATCATCGTTGTTATCGTCCTTATCATCCTCATAATTATCGTCGTTAATATCGTCGTTATTTTGTCATAATCATCGTCGTTAATGTCGTCGATATTATCGTCATTATCTTCGTTGTTATCGTCGTTATTATCTTCGTTAATATCGTCGTTATTATCGTCATTATCGTCGTTTTTATCATCATAATTATAGTCGTTATTATCGTCGTTAATATCGTCATTGTCATCGTTGTTATCGTCCTTATTATCCTCATAATTATCGTCGTTAATATCGTCGTTATTTTGTCATAATCATCGTCGTTAATGTCGTCGTTATTATCGTCATTATCTACGTTGTTTTCGTCATAAATATCATCGTTAATATCGTCGTTATTATTGTCATTATCTTCTTTTTATCGTCGTTATTATCGTCGTTAATATCGTCGTTAATAACGTCATTATCATCGTTGTTATCGTCCTTATCATCCTCATAATTATTATCGTTAATATCGTCGTTATTTTGTCATAAACATCGTCGTTAATATCGTCGTTATTATCGTCATTATCATCGTTGTTATCGTCCTTATTATCCTCATAATTATCGTCGTTAATATCGTCGTTATTTTGTCATAATCATCGTCGTTAATGTCGTCGTTATTATCGTCATTATCTCCGTTGTTATCGTCATAAATATCATCGTTAATATCGTCGTTATTATTGTCATTATCTTCTTTTTATCGTCGTTAATATCGTCGTTAATATCGTCATTATAATCGTTGTTATCGTCCTTATTAATCCACATAATTATCGCTGTTAATGTCGTCGTTATTATCGTCATTATCATCGTTGTTATCGTCCTTATCATCCGCATAATTATCGTCGTTAATATCGTCGTTATTTTGTCATAATCATCGTCGTTAATGTCGTCGATATTATCGTCATTATCTTCGTTGTTATCGTCTTTATTATCGTCGTTAATATCGTCGTTATTATCGTCATTATCGTCGTTTTTATCATCATAATTATAGTCGTTATTATCGTCGTTAATATCGTTATTGTCATCGTTGTTATCGTCCTTATTATCCTCATAATTATCGTCGTTAATATCGTCGTTATTTTGTCATAATCATCGTCGTTAATGTCGTCGTTATTATCGTCATTATCTACGTTGTCATCGTCATAAATATCATCGTTAATATCGTCGTTATTATTGTCATTATCTTCTTTTTATCGTCGTTATTATCGTCGTTAATATCGTCGTTATTATCGTCGTTATTATCGTCGTTAATATCGTCGTTAATATCGTCATTATCATCGTTGTTATCGTCCTTATTATCCTCATAATTATCGTCGTTAATATCGTCGTTATTTTGTCATAATCATCGTCGTTAATGTCGTCGATATTATCGTCATTATCTTCGTTGTTATCGTCGTTATTATCGTCGTTAATATCGTCGTTATTATCGTCATTATCATCGTTTTTATCATCATAATTATAGTCGTTATTATCGTCGTTAATATCGTTATTGTCATCGTTGTTATCGTCCTTATTATCCTCATAATTATCGTCGTTAATATCGTCGTTATTTTGTCATAATCATCGTCGTTAATGTCGTCGTTATTATCGTCATTATCTACGTTGTTATCGTCATAAATATCATCGTTAATATCGTCGTTATTATTGTCATTATCTTCTTTTTATCGTCGTTATTATTGTCGTTAATATCGTCGTTATTATCGTCGTTATTATCGTCGTTAATATCGTCGTTAATATCGTCATTATCATCGTTGTTATCGTCCTTATTATCCTCATAATTATCGTCGTTAATATCGTCGTTATTTTGTCATAATCATCGTCGTTAATGTCGTCGTTATTATCGTCATTTTCTTCGTTGTTATCGTCCTTATTAATCCACATAATTATCGCTGTTAATGTCGTCGTAATTATCGTCATTATCATCGTTGTTATCGTCTTTATCATCCTCATTATTATCGTAGTTAATATCGTCGTTATTTTGTCATAATCATCGTCGTTAATGTCGTCGTTATTATCGTCATTATCTACGTAGTTATCGTCATAAATATCATCGTTAATATCGTCGTTATTATTGTCATTATCTTCTTTTTATCGTCGTTATTATCGTCGTTAATATCGTCGTTATTATCGTCGTTATTATCGTCGTTAATATCGTCGTTAATATCGTCATTATCATCGTTGTTATCGTCCTTATTATCCTCATAATTATCGTCGTTAATATCGTCGTTATTTTGTCATAATCATCGTCGTTAATGTCGTCGTTATTATCGTCATTATCTCCGTTGTTATCGTCATAAATATCATCGTTAATATCGTCGTTATTATTGTCATTATCTTCTTTTTATCGTCGTTATTATCGTCGTTAATATCGTCGTTATTATCGTAGTTATTATCGTCGTTAATATCGTCGTTAATATCGTCATTATCATCGTTGTTATCGTCCTTATTATCCTCATAATTATCGTCGTTAATATCGTCGTTATTTTGTCATAATCATCGTCGTTAATGTCGTCGGTATTATCGTCATTGTCATCGTTGTTATCGTCCTTATTATCCTAATAATTATCGTCGTTAATATCGTCGTTATTTTGTCATAATCATCGTCGTTAATGTCGTCGTTATTATCGTCATTATCTACGTTGTTATCGTCATAAATATCATCGTTAATATCGTCGTTATTATTGTCATTATCTTCTTTTTATCGTCGTTATTATCGTCGTTAATATCGTCGTTATTTTGTCATAATCATCGTCGTTAATGTCGTCGTTATTATCGTCATTATCTCCGTTGTTATCGTCATAAATATCATCGTTAATATCGTCGTTATAATTGTCATTATCTTCTTTTTATCGTCGTTAATATCGTCGTTAATATCGTCATTATAATCGTTGTTATCGTCCTTATTAATCCACATAATTATCGCTGTTAATGTCGTCGTTATTATCGTCATTATCATCGTTGTTATCGTCCTTATCATCCTCAAAATTATCGTCGTTAATATCGTCGTTATTTTGTCATAATCATCGTCGTTAATGTCGTCGATATTATCGTCATTATCTTCGTTGTTATCGTCGTTATTATCTTCGTTAATATCGTCGTTATTATCGTCATTATCGTCGTTTTTATCATCATAATTATAGTCGTTATTATCGTCGTTAATATCGTCATTGTCATCGTTGTTATCGTCCTTATTATCCTCATAATTATCGTCGTTAATATCGTCGTTATTTTGTCATAATCATCGTCGTTAATGTCGTCGTTATTATCGTCATTATCTACGTTGTTATCGTCATAAATATCATGGTTAATATCGTCGTTATTATTGTCATTATTTCTTTTTATCGTCGTTATTATCGTCGTTAATATCGTCGTTATTATCGTCGTTATTATCGTCGTTAATATCGTCGTTAATAACGTCATTATCATCGTTGTTATCGTCCTTATCATCCTCATAATTATTATCGTTAATATCGTCGTTATTTTGTCATAAACATCGTCGTTAATATCGTCGTTATTATCGTCATTATCATCGTTGTTATCGTCCTTATTATCCTCATAATTATCGTCGTTAATATCGTCGTTATTTTGTCATAATCATCGTCGTTAATGTCGTCGTTATTATCGTCATTATCTCCGTTGTTAACGTCATAAATATCATCGTTAATATCGTCGTTATTATTGTCATTATCTTCTTTTTATCGTCGTTAATATCGTCGTTAATATCGTCATTATAATCGTTGTTATCGTCCTTATTAATCCACATAATTATCGCTGTTAATGTCGTCGTTATTATCGTCATTATCATCGTTGTTATCGTCCTTATCATCCGCATAATTATCGTCGTTAATATCGTCGTTATTTTGTCATAATCATCGTCGTTAATGTCGTCGATATTATCGTCATTATCTTCGTTGTTATCGTCTTTATTATCGTCGTTAATATCGTCGTTATTATCGTCATTATCGTCGTTTTTATCATCATAATTATAGTCGTTATTATCGTCGTTAATATCGTCATTGTCATCGTTGTTATCGTCCTTATTATCCTCACAATTATCGTCGTTAATATCGTCGTTATTTTGTCATAATCATCGTCGTTAATGTCGTCGTTATTATCGTCATTATCTACGTTGTTATCGTCATAAATATCATCGTTAATATCGTCGTTATTATTGTCATTATCTTCTTTTTATCGTCGTTATTATCGTCGTTAATATCGTCGTTATTATCGTCGTTATTATCGTCGTTAATATCGTCGTTAATAACGTCATTATCATCGTTGTTATCGTCCTTATCATCCTCATAATTATTATCGTTAATATCGTCGTTATTTTGTCATAAACATCGTCGTTAATATCGTCGTTATTATCGTCATTATCATCGTTGTTATCGTCCTTATTATCCTCATAATTATCGTCGTTAATATCGTCGTTATTTTGTCATAATCATCGTCGTTAATGTCGTCGTTATTATCGTCATTATCTCCGTGTTATCGTCATAAATATCATCGTTAATATCGTCGTTATTATTGTCATTATCTTCTTTTTATCGTCGTTAATATCGTCGTTAATATCGTCATTATAATCGTTGTTATCGTCCTTATTAATCCACATAATTATCGCTGTTAATGTCGTCGTTATTATCGTCATTATCATCGTTGTTATCGTCCTTATCATCCGCATAATTATCGTCGTTAATATCGTCGTTATTTTGTCATAATCATCGTCGTTAATGTCGTCGATATTATCGTCATTATCTTCGTTGTTATCGTCTTTATTATCGTCGTTAATATCGTCGTTATTATCGTCATTATCGTCGTTTTTATCATCATAATTATAGTCGTTATTATCGTCGTTAATGTCGTCATTGTCATCGTTGTTATCGTCCTTATTATCCTCATAATTATCGTCGTTAATATCGTCGTTATTTTGTCATAATCATCGTCGTTAATGTCGTCGTTATTATCGTCATTATCTCCGTTGTTATCGTCATAAATATCATCGTTAATATCGTCGTTATTATTGTCATTATCTTCTTTTTATCGTCGTTATTATCGTCGTTAATATCGTCGTTATTATCGTAGTTATTATCGTCGTTAATATCGTCGTTAATATCGTCATTATCATCGTTGTTATCGTCCTTATTATCCTCATAATTATCGTCGTTAATATCGTCGTTATTTTGTCATAATCATCGTCGTTAATGTCGTCGGTATTATCGTCATTATCATCGTTGTTATCGTCCTTATCATCCTCATAATTATCGTCGTTAATATCTTCGTTATTTTGTCATAATCATCGTCGTTAATGTCGTCGGTATTATCGTCATTGTCATCGTTGTTATCGTCCTTATTATCCTCATAATTATCGTCGTTAATATCGTCGTTATTTTGTCATAATCATCGTCGTTAATGTCGTCGTTATTATCGTCATTATCTACGTTGTTATCGTCATAAATATCATCGTTAATATCGTCGTTATTATTGTCATTATCTTCTTTTTATCGTCGTTATTATCGTCGTTAATATCGTAGTTATTATCGTCGTTATTATCGTCGTTAATATCGTCGTTAATATCGTCATTATCATCGTTGTTATCGTCCTTATTATCCTCATAATTATCGTCGTTAATATCGTCGTTATTTTGTCATAATCATCGTCGTTAATGTCGTCGTTATTATCGTCATTATCTCCGTTGTTATCGTCATAAATATCATCGTTAATATCGTCGTTATAATTGTCATTATCTTCTTTTTATCGTCGTTAATATCGTCGTTAATATCGTCATTATAATCGTTGTTATCGTCCTTATTAATCCACATAATTATCGCTGTTAATGTCGTCGTTATTATCGTCATTATCATCGTTGTTATCGTCCTTATCATCCTCATAATTATCGTCGTTAATATCGTCGTTATTTTGTCATAATCATCGTCGTTAATGTCGTCGATATTATCGTCATTATCTTCGTTGTTATCGTCGTTATTATCTTCGTTAATATCGTCGTTATTATCGTCATTATCGTCGTTTTTATCATCATAATTATAGTCGTTATTATCGTCGTTAATATCGTCATTGTCATCGTTGTTATCGTCCTTATTATCCTCATAATTATCGTCGTTAATATCGTCGTTATTTTGTCATAATCATTGTCGTTAATGTCGTCGTTATTATCGTCATTATCTACGTTGTTATCGTCATAAATATCATCGTTAATATCGTCGTTATTATCGTCGTTAATATCGTCGTTATTATCGTCGTTATTATCGTCGTTAATATCGTCGTTAATAACGTCATTATCATCGTTGTTATCGTCCTTATCATCCTCATAATTATTATCGTTAATTTCGTCGTTATTTTGTCATAAACATCGTCGTTAATATCGTCGTTATTATCGTCATTATCATCGTTGTTATCGTCCTTATTATCCTCATAATTATCGTCGTTAATATCGTCGTTATTTTGTCATAATCATCGTCGTTAATGTCGTCGTTATTATCGTCATTATCTCCGTTGTTATCGTCATAAATATCATCGTTAATATCGTCGTTATAATTGTCATTATCTTCTTTTTATCGTCGTTATTATCGTCGTTAATATCGTAGTTATTATCGTCGTTATTATCGTCGTTAATATCGTCGTTAATATCGTCATTATCATCGTTGTTATCGTCCTTATTATCCTCATAATTATCGTCGTTAATATCGTCGTTATTTTGTCATAATCATCGTCGTTAATGTCGTCGTTATTATCGTCATTATCTCCGTTGTTATCGTCATAAATATCATCGTTAATATCGTCGTTATAATTGTCATTATCTTCTTTTTATCGTCGTTAATATCGTCGTTAATATCGTCATTATAATCGTTGTTATCGTCCTTATTAATCCACATAATTATCGCTGTTAATGTCGTCGTTATTATCGTCATTATCATCGTTGTTATCGTCCTTATCATCCTCATAATTATCGTCGTTAATATCGTCGTTATTTTGTCATAATCATCGTCGTTAATGTCGTCGATATTATCGTCATTATCTTCGTTGTTATCGTCGTTATTATCTTCGTTAATATCGTCGTTATTATCGTCATTATCGTCGTTTTTATCATCATAATTATAGTCGTTATTATCGTCGTTAATATCGTCATTGTCATCGTTGTTATCGTCCTTATTATCCTCATAATTATCGTCGTTAATATCGTCGTTATTTTGTCATAATCATCGTCGTTAATGTCGTCGTTATTATCGTCATTATCTACGTTGTTATCGTCATAAATATCATCGTTAATATCGTCGTTATTATTGTCATTATCTTCTTTTTATCGTCGTTATTATCGTCGTTAATATCGTCGTTATTATCGTCGTTATTATCGTCGTTAATATCGTCGTTAATAACGTCATTATCATCGTTGTTATCGTCCTTATCATCCTCATAATTATTATCGTTAATTTCGTCGTTATTTTGTCATAAACATCGTCGTTAATATCGTCGTTATTATCGTCATTATCATCGTTGTTATCGTCCTTATTATCCTCATAATTATCGTCGTTAATATCGTCGTTATTTTGTCATAATCATCGTCGTTAATGTCGTCGTTATTATCGTCATTATCTCCGTTGTTATCGTCATAAATATCATCGTTAATATCGTCGTTATTATTGTCATTATCTTCTTTTTATCGTCGTTAATATCGTCGTTAATATCGTCATTATAATCGTTGTTATCGTCCTTATTAATCCACATAATTATCGCTGTTAATGTCGTCGTTATTATCGTCATTATCATCGTTGTTATCGTCCTTATCATCCGCATAATTATCGTCCTTAATATCGTCGTTATTTTGTCATAATCATCGTCGTTAATGTCGTCGATATTATCGTCATTATCTTCGTTGTTATCGTCTTTATTATCGTCGTTAATATCGTCGTTATTATCGTCATTATCGTCGTTTTTATCATCATAATTATAGTCGTTATTATCGTCGTTAATGTCGTCATTGTCATCGTTGTTATCGTCCTTATTATCCTC
>CAJVQJ010000091.1:0-58656 GCA_911387685.1 Dolichovespula media
ACGTCGTTATTATCGTCGTTAATATCGTCGTTAATATCGTCATTATCATCGTTGTTATCGTCCTTATCATCCTCTTAATTATCGTCGTTAATATCGTCGTTATTTTGTCATAATCATCGTCGTTAATGTCGTCGTTATTATCGTCATTATCTACGTTGTTATCGTCATAAATATCATCGATAATATCGTCGTTATTATTGTCATTATCTTCTTTTTATCGTCGTTATTAACGTCGTTATTATCGTCGTTAATATCGTCGTTAATATCGTCATTATCATCGTTGTTATCGTCCTTATTATCCTCATAATTATCGTCGTTAATATCGTCGTTATTTTGTCATAATCATCGTCGTTAATGTCGTCGTTATTATCGTCATTATCTACGTTGTTATCGTCATAAATATCATCGATAATATCGTCGTTATTATTGTCATTATCTTCTTTTTATCGTCGTTATTAACGTCGTTATTATCGTCGTTAATATCGTCGTTACTATCGTCGTTAATATCGTTATTATCATCGTTGTTATCGTCCTTATTATCCTCATAATTATCGTCGTTAATATCGTCGTTATTTTGTCACAATCATCGTCGTTAATGTCGTCGTTAATATCGTCATTATCATCGTTGTTATCGTCCTTATCATCCTCATAATTATCGTCGTTAATATCGTCGTTATTTTGTCATAATCATCGTCGTTAATGTCGTCGTTATTATCGTCATTATCTACGTTGTTATCGTCATAAATATCATCGATAATATCGTCGTTATTATTGTCATTATCTTCTTTTTATCGTCGTTATTAACGTCGTTATTATCGTCGTTAATATCGTCGTTAATATCGTCATTATCATCGTTGTTATCGTCCTTATTATCCTCATAATTATCGTCGTTAATATCGTCGTTATTTTGTCATAATCATCGTCGTTAATGTCGTCGTTATTATCGTCATTATCTACGTTGTTATCGTCATAAATATCATCGATAATATCGTCGTTATTATTGTCATTATCTTCTTTTTATCGTCGTTATTAACGTCGTTATTATCGTCGTTAATATCGTCGTTACTATCGTCGTTAATATCGTTATTATCATCGTTGTTATCGTCCTTATTATCCTCATAATTATCGTCGTTAATATCGTCGTTATTTTGTCACAATCATCGTCGTTAATGTCGTCGTTAATATCGTCATTATCATCGTTGTTATCGTCCTTATCATCCTCATAATTATCGTCGTTAATATCGTCGTTATTTTGTCATAATCATCGTCGTTAATGTCGTCGTTATTATCGTCATTATCTACGTTGTTATCGTCATAAATATCATCGATAATATCGTGGTTATTATTGTCATTATCTTCTTTTTATCGTCGTTTTTAACGTCGTTATTATCGTCGCTAATATCGTCGTTAATATCGTCATTATAATCGTTGTTATCGTCCTTATTATCCTCATAATTATCGTCGTTAATATCGTCGTTATTTTGTCATAAACATCGTCGTTAATGTCGTCGTTATTATCGTCATTATCATCGTTGTTATCGTCCTTATCATCCTCATAATTATCGTCGTTAACATCGTCGTTATTTTGTCATAATCATCGTCGTTAATGTCGTCGTTATTATCGTCATTATCTACGTTGTTATCGTCATAAATATCATCGATAATATCGTCGTTATTATTGTCATAATCTTCTTTTTATCGTCGTTTTTAACGTCGTTATTATCTTCGCTAATATCGTCGTTAATATCGTCATAATAATCGTTGTTATCGTCCTTATTATCCTCATAATTATCGTCGTTAATATCGTCGTTATTTTGTCATAATCATCGTCGTTAATGTCGTCGTTATTATCGTCATTATCTACGTTGTTATCGTCATAAATATTATCTTTAATATCGTCGTTATTATTGTCATTATCTTCTTTTTATTGTCTTTATTATCGTCGTTAATATCGTCGTTATTATCGTCGTTAATATCGTCGTTAATATCGTCATTATCATCGTTGTTATCGTCCTTATTATCCTCATAATTATCGTCGTTAATATCGTCGTTATTTTGTCATAATCGTCGTCGTTATTATCGTCATTATCTACGTTGTTATCGACATAAATAACATCGATAATATCGTCGTTATTATTGTCATTATCTTCTTTTTATCGTCGTTATTAACGTCGTTATTATCGTCGTTAATATCGTCGTTAATATCGTCATTATCATCGTTGTTATCGTCCTTATCATCCTCATAATTATCGTCGTTAATATCGTCGTTATTTTGTCATAATCATCGTCATTAATGTCGTCGTTATTATCGTCATTATCTACGTTGTTATCGACATAAATATTATCTTTAATATCGTCGTTATTATTGTCATTATCTTCTTTTTATTGTCTTTATTATCGTCGTTAATATCGTCGTTATTATCGTCGTTAATATCGTCGTTAATATCGTCATTATCATCGTTGTTATCGTCCTTATTATCCTCATAATTATCGTCGTTAATGTCGTCGTTATTTTGTCATAATCGTCGTCGTTATTATCGTCATTATCTACGTTGTTATCGACATAAATAACATCGATAATATCGTCGTTATTATTGTCATTATCTTCTTTTTATCGTCGTTATTAACGTCGTTATTATCGTCGTTAATATCGTCGTTAATATCTTCATTATCATCGTTGTTATCGTCCTTATCATCCTCATAATTATCGTCGTTAATATCGTCGTTATTTTGTCATAATCATCGTCGTTAATGTCGTCGTTATTATCGTCATTATCTACGTTGTTATCGACATAAATATTATCTTTAATATCGTCGTTATTATTGTCATTATCTTCTTTTTATTGTCTTTATTATCGTCGTTAATATCGTCGTTATTATCGTCGTTAATATCGTCGTTAATATCGTCATTATCATCGTTGTTATCGTCCTTATTATCCTCATAATTATCGTCGTTAATATCGTCGTTATTTTGTCATAATCATCGTCGTTAATGTCGTCGTTATTATCGTCATTATCTACGTTGTTATCGTCATAAATATCATCGATAATATCGTCGTTATTATTGTCATTATCTTCTTTTTATCGTCGTTATTAACGTCGTTATTATCGTCGTTAATATCGTCGTTAATATCGTCATTATCATCGTTGTTATCGTCCTTATCATCCTCATAATTATCGTCGTTATTTTGTCATAATCATCGTCGTTAATGTCGTCGTTATTATCGTCATTATCTACGTTGTTATCGTCATAAATATCATCGATAATATCGTCGTTATTATTGTCATTATCTTCTTTTTATTGTCTTTATTATCGTCGTTAATATCGTCGTTATTATCGTCGTTAATATCGTCGTTAATATCGTCATTATCATCGTTGTTATCGTCCTTATCATCCTCATAATTATCGTCGTTAATATCGTCGTTATTTTGTCATAATCACCGTCGTTAATGTCGTCGTTATTATCGTCATTATCTACGTTGTTATCGTCATAAATATCATCGATAATATCGTCGTTATTATTGTCATTATCTTCTTTTTATCGTCGTTATTAACGTCGTTATTATCGTCGTTAATATCGTCGTTAATATCGTCATTATCATCGTTGTTATCGTCCTTATCATCCTCATAATTATCGTCGTTAATATCGTCGTTATTTTGTCATAATCATCGTCGTTAATGTCGTCGTTATTATCGTCATTATCTACGTTGTTATCGTCATAAATATCATCGATAATATCGTCGTTATTATTGTCATTATCTTCTTTTTATTGTCTTTATTATCGTCGTTATTATCGTCGTTATTATCGTCGTTAATATCGTCGTTAATATCGTCATTATCATCGTTGTTATCGTCCTTATTATCCTCATAATTATCGTCGTTAATATCGTCGTTATTTTGTCATAATCGTCGTCGTTAATGTCGTCGTTATTATCGTCATTATCTACGTTGTTATCGTCATAAATATCATCGATGATATCGTCGTTATTATTGTCATTATCTTCTTTTTATCGTCGTTATTAACGTCGTTATTATCGTCGTTAATATCGTCGTTAATATCGTCATTATCATCGTTGTTATCGTCCTTATCATCCTCATAATTATCGTCGTTAATATCGTCGTTATTTTGTCATAAACATCGTCGTTAATGTCGTCGTTATTATCGTCATTATCATCGTTGTTATCATCCTTATCATCCTCATAATTATCGTCGTTAATATCGTCGTTATTTTGTCATAATCATCGACGATAATAACGTCGTTATTATCGTCATTATCTTCGTTGTTATCGTCATAATTATCATCGTTAATATCGTCGTTATTATTGTCATTATCTTCTTTTTATCGACGTTATTATCGTCGTTAATATCGTCGTTATTATCGTCGTTAATATCGTCATTATAATCGTTGTTATCGTCCTTATTATCCTCATAATTATCGTCGTTAATATCGTCGTTATTTTGTCATAAACATCGTCGTTAATGTCGTCGTTATTATCGTCATTATCATCGTTGTTATCATCCTTATCATCCTCATAATTATCGTCGTTATTTTGTCATAATCATCGACGTTAATGTCGTCGTTATTATCGTCATTATCTTCGTTGTTATCGTCATAATTATCATCGTTAATATCGTCGTTATTATTGTCATTATCTTCTTTTTATCGACGTTATTATCGTCGTTAATATCGTCGTTATTATCGTCGTTAATATCGTCATTATCATCGTTGTTATCGTCCTTATTATCCTCATAATTATCGTCGTTAATATCGTCGTTATTTTGTCACAATCATCGTCGTTAATGTCGTCGTTATTATCGTCATTATCATCGTTGTTATCGTCCTTATCATCCTCATAATTATCGTCGTTAATATCGTCGTTATTTTGTCATAATCATCGTCGTTAATGTCGTCGTTATTATCGTCATTATCTACGTTGTTATCGTCATAAATATTATCGTTAATATCGTCGTTATTATTGTCATTATCTTCTTTTTATTGTCTTTATTATCGTCGTTAATATCGTCGTTATTATCGTCGTTAATATCGTCGTTAATATCGTCATTATCATCGTTGTTATCGTCCTTATTATCCTCATAATTATCGTCGTTAATATCGTCGTTATTTTGTCATAATCATCGTCGTTAATGTCGTCGTTATTATCGTCATTATCTACGTTGTTATCGTCATAAATATCATCGATAATATCGTCGTTATTATTGTCATTATCTTCTTTTTATCGACGTTATTATCGTCGTTAATATCGTCGTTATTATCGTCGTTAATATCGTCATTATAATCGTTGTTATCGTCCTTATTATCCTCATAATTATCGTCGTTAATATCGTCGTTATTTTGTCATAAACATCGTCGTTAATGTCGTCGTTATTATCGTCATTATCATCGTTGTTATCATCCTTATCATCCTCATAATTATCGTCGTTATTTTGTCATAATCATCGACGTTAATGTCGTCGTTATTATCGTCATTATCTTCGTTGTTATCGTCATAATTATCATCGTTAATATCGTCGTTATTATTGTCATTATCTTCTTTTTATCGACGTTATTATCGTCGTTAATATCGTCGTTATTATCGTCGTTAATATCGTCATTATAATCGTTGTTATCGTCCTTATTATCCTCATAATTATCGTCGTTAATATCGTCGTTATTTTGTCATAAACATCGTCGTTAATGTCGTCGTTATTATCGTCATTATCATCGTTGTTATCATCCTTATCATCCTCATAATTATCGTCGTTAATATCGTCGTTATTTTGTCATAATCATCGACGTTAATGTCGTCGTTATTATCGTCATTATCTTCGTTGTTATCGTCATAATTATCATCGTTAATATCGTCGTTATTATTGTCATTATCTTCTTTTTATCGACGTTATTATCGTCGTTAATATCGTCGTTATTATCGTCGTTAATATCGTCATTATCATCGTTGTTATCGTCCTTATTATCCTCATAATTATCGTCGTTAATATCGTCGTTATTTTGTCACAATCATCGTCGTTAATGTCGTCGTTATTATCGTCATTATCATCGTTGTTATCGTCCTTATCATCCTCATAATTATCGTCGTTAATATCGTCGTTATTTTGTCATAATCATCGTCGTTAATGTCGTCGTTATTATCGTCATTATCTACGTTGTTATCGTCATAAATATTATCGTTAATATCGTCGTTATTATTGTCATTATCTTCTTTTTATTGTCTTTATTATCGTCGTTAATATCGTCGTTATTATCGTCGTTAATATCGTCGTTAATATCGTCATTATCATCGTTGTTATCGTCCTTATTATCCTCATAATTATCGTCGTTAATATCGTCGTTATTTTGTCATAATCATCGTCGTTAATGTCGTCGTTATTATCGTCATTATCTACGTTGTTATCGTCATAAATATCATCGATAATATCGTCGTTATTATTGTCATTATCTTCTTTTTATCGTCGTTATTAACGTCGTTATTATCGTCGTTAATATCGTCGTTAATATCGTCATTATCATCGTAGTTATCGTCCTTATCATCCTCATAATTATCGTCGTTAATATCGTCGTTATTTTGTCATAATCATCGTCGTTAATGTCGTCGTTATTATCGTCATTATCTACGTTGTTATCGACATAAATATTATCTTTAATATCGTCGTTATTATTGTCATTATCTTCTTTTTATTGTCTTTATTATCGTCGTTAATATCGTCGTTATTATCGTCGTTAATATCGTCGTTAATATCGTCATTATCATCGTTGTTATCGTCCTTATTATCCTCATAATTATCGTCTTTAATATCGTCGTTATTATCGTTATTATCATCGTTGTTATCGTCCTTATTATCCTCATAATTATCGTCGTTAATATCGTCGTTATTTTGTCATAATCGTCGTCGTTAATGTCGTTGTTATTATCGTCATTATCTACGTTGTTATCGTCATAAATAACATCGATAATATCGTCGTTATTATTGTCATTATCTTCTTTTTATCGTCGTTATTAACGTCGTTATTATCGTCGTTAATATCGTCGTTAATATCGTCATTATCATCGTTGTTATCGTCCTTATTATCCTCATAATTATCGTCGTTAATATCGTCGTTATTTTGTCATAATCATCGTCGTTAATGTCGTCGTTATTATCGTCATTATCTACGTTGTTATCGTCATAAATTTTATCTTTAATATCGTCGTTATTATTGTCATTATCTTCTTTTTATCGACGTTATTATCGTCGTTAATATCGTCGTTATTATCGTCGTTAATATCGTCATTATAATCGTTGTTTTCGTCCTTATTATCCTCATAATTATCGTCGTTAATATCGTCGTTATTTTGTCATAAACATCGTCGTTAATGTCGTCGTTATTATCGTCATTATCATCGTTGTTATCATCCTTATCATCCTCATAATTATCGTCGTTAATATCGTCGTTATTTTGTCATAATCATCGACGATAATGTCGTCGTTATTATCGTCATTATCTTCGTTGTTATCGTCATAATTGTCATCGTTAATATCGTCGTTATTATTGTCATTATCTTCTTTTTATCGACGTTATTATCGTCGTTAATATCGTCGTTATTATCGTCGTTAATATCGTCATTATCATCGTTGTTATCGTCCTTATTATCCTCATAATTATCGTCGTTAATATCGTCGTTATTTTGTCACAATCATCGTCGTTAATGTCGTCGTTATTATCGTCATTATCATCGTTGTTATCGTCCTTATCATCCTCATAATTATCGTCGTTAATATCGTCGTTATTTTGTCATAATCATCGTCGTTAATGTCGTCGTTATTATCGTCATTATCTACGTTGTTATCGTCATAAATATTATCGTTAATATCGTCGTTATTATTGTCATTATCTTCTTTTTATTGTCTTTATTATCGTCGTTAATATCGTCGTTATTATCGTCGTTAATATCGTCGTTAATATCGTCATTATCATCGTTGTTATCGTCCTTATCATCCTCATAATTATCGTCGTTAATATCGTCGTTATTTTGTCATAATCATCGTCGTTAATGTCGTCGTTATTATCGTCATTATCTACGTTGTTATCGTCATAAATATCATCGATAAAATCGTCGTTATTATTGTCATTATCTTCTTTTTATCGTCGTTATTAACGTCGTTATTATCGTCGTTAATATCGTCGTTAATATCGTCATTATCATCGTTGTTATCGTCCTTATTATCCTCATAATTATCGTCGTTAATATCGTCGTTATTTTGTCATAATCATCGTCGTTAATGTCGTCGTTATTATCGTCATTATCTACGTTGTTATCGTCATAAATATCATCGATAATATCGTCGTTATTATTGTCATTATCTTCTTTTTATCGTCGTTATTAACGTCGTTATTATCGTCGTTAATATCGTCGTTACTATCGTCGTTAATATCGTTATTATCATCGTTGTTATCGTCCTTATTATCCTCATAATTATCGTCGTTAATATCGTCGTTATTTTGTCACAATCATCGTCGTTAATGTCGTCGTTAATATCGTCATTATCATCGTTGTTATCGTCCTTATCATCCTCATAATTATCGTCGTTAATATCGTCGTTATTTTGTCATAATCATCGTCGTTAATGTCGTCGTTATTATCGTCATTATCTACGTTGTTATCGTCATAAATATCATCGATAATATCGTCGTTATTATTGTAATTATCTTCTTTTTATCGTCGTTATTAACGTCGTTATTATCGTCGTTAATATCGTCGTTAATATCGTCATTATCATCGTTGTTATCGTCCTTATTATCCTCATAATTATCGTCGTTAATATCGTCGTTATTTTGTCATAATCATCGTCGTTAATGTCGTCGTTATTATCGTCATTATCTACGTTGTTATCGTCATAAATATCATCGATAATATCGTCGTTATTATTGTCATTATCTTCTTTTTATCGTCGTTATTAACGTCGTTATTATCGTCGTTAATATCGTCGTTACTATCGTCGTTAATATCGTTATTATCATCGTTGTTATCGTCCTTATTATCCTCATAATTATCGTCGTTAATATCGTCGTTATTTTGTCACAATCATCGTCGTTAATGTCGTCGTTAATATCGTCATTATCATCGTTGTTATCGTCCTTATCATCCTCATAATTATCGTCGTTAATATCGTCGTTATTTTGTCATAATCATCGTCGTTAATGTCGTCGTTATTATCGTCATTATCTACGTTGTTATCGTCATAAATATCATCGATAATATCGTGGTTATTATTGTCATTATCTTCTTTTTATCGTCGTTTTTAACGTCGTTATTATCGTCGCTAATATCGTCGTTAATATCGTCATTATAATCGTTGTTATCGTCCTTATTATCCTCATAATTATCGTCGTTAATATCGTCGTTGTTTTGTCATAAACATCGTCGTTAATGTCGTCGTTATTATCGTCATTATCATCGTTGTTATCGTCCTTATCATCCTCATAATTATCGTCGTTAACATCGTCGTTATTTTGTCATAATCATCGTCGTTAATGTCGTCGTTATTATCGTCATTATCTACGTTGTTATCGTCATAAATATCATCGATAATATCGTCGTTATTATTGTCATAATCTTCTTTTTATCGTCGTTTTTAACGTCGTTATTATCTTCGCTAATATCGTCGTTAATATCGTCATTATAATCGTTGTTATCGTCCTTATTATCCTCATAATTATCGTCGTTAATATCGTCGTTATTTTGTCATAATCATCGTCGTTAATGTCGTCGTTATTATCGTCATTATCTACGTTGTTATCGTCATAAATATTATCTTTAATATCGTCGTTATTATTGTCATTATCTTCTTTTTATTGTCTTTATTATCGTCGTTAATATCGTCGTTATTATCGTCGTTAATATCGTCGTTAATATCGTCATTATCATCGTTGTTATCGTCCTTATTATCCTCATAATTATCGTCGTTAATATCGTCGTTATTTTGTCATAATCGTCGTCGTTATTATCGTCATTATCTACGTTGTTATCGACATAAATAACATCGATAATATCGTCGTTATTATTGTCATTATCGTCGTTATTAACGTCGTTATTAACGTCGTTATTATCGTCGTTAATATCGTCGTTAATATCGTCATTATCATCGTTGTTATCGTCCTTATCATCCTCATAATTATCGTCGTTAATATCGTCGTTATTTTGTCATAATCATCGTCGTTAATGTCGTCGTTATTATCGTCATTATCTACGTTGTTATCGACATAAATATTATCTTTAATATCGTCGTTATTATTGTCATTATCTTCTTTTTATTGTCTTTATTATCGTCGTTAATATCGTCGTTATTATCGTCGTTAATATCGTCCTTAATATCGTCATTATCATCGTTGTTATCGTCCTTATTATCCTCATAATTATCGTCGTTAATGTCGTCGTTATTTTGTCATAATCGTCGTCGTTATTATCGTCATTATCTACGTTGTTATCGACATAAATAACATCGATAATATCGTCGTTATTATTGTCATTATCTTCTTTTTATCGTCGTTATTAACGTCGTTATTATCGTCGTTAATATCGTCGTTAATATCTTCATTATCATCGTTGTTATCGTCCTTATCATCCTCATAATTATCGTCGTTAATATCGTCGTTATTTTGTCATAATCATCGTCGTTAATGTCGTCGTTATTATCGTCATTATCTACGTTGTTATCGACATAAATATTATCTTTAATATCGTCGTTATTATTGTCATTATATTCTTTTTATTGTCTTTATTATCGTCGTTAATATCGTCGTTATTATCGTCGTTAATATCGTCGTTAATATCGTCATTATCATCGTTGTTATCGTCCTTATTATCCTCATAATTATCGTCGTTAATATCGTCGTTATTTTGTCATAATCATCGTCGTTAATGTCGTCGTTATTATCGTCATTATCTACGTTGTTATCGTCATAAATATCATCGATAATATCGTCGTTATTATTGTCATTATCTTCTTTTTATCGTCGTTATTAACGTTGTTATTATCGTCGTTAATATCGTCGTTAATATCGTCATTATCATCGTTGTTATCGTCCTTATCATCCTCATAATTATCGTCGTTATTTTGTCATAATCATCGTCGTTAATGTCGTCGTTATTATCGTCATTATCTACGTTGTTATCGTCATAAATATCATCGATAATATCGTCGTTATTATTGTCATTATCTTCTTTTTATTGTCTTTATTATCGTCGTTAATATCGTCGTTATTATCGTCGTTAATATCGTCGTTAATATCGTCATTATCATCGTTGTTATCGTCCTTATCATCCTCATAATTATCGTCGTTAATATCGTCGTTATTTTGTCATAATCACCGTCGTTAATGTCGTCGTTATTATCGTCATTATCTACGTTGTTATCGTCATAAATATCATCGATAATATCGTCGTTATTATTGTCATTATCTTCTTTTTATCGTCGTTATTAACGTCGTTATTATCGTCGTTAATATCGTCGTTAATATCGTCATTATCATCGTTGTTATCGTCCTTATCATCCTCATAATTATCGTCGTTAATATCGTCGTTATTTTGTCATAATCATCGTCGTTAATGTCGTCGTTATTATCGTCATTATCTACGTTGTTATCGTCATAAATATCATCGATAATATCGTCGTTATTATTGTCATTATCTTCTTTTTATTGTCTTTATTATCGTCGTTATTATCGTCGTTATTATCGTCGTTAATATCGTCGTTAATATCGTCATTATCATCGTTGTTATCGTCCTTATTATCCTCATAATTATCGTCGTTAATATCGTCGTTATTTTGTCATAATCGTCGTCGTTAATGTCGTCGTTATTATCGTCATTATCTACGTTGTTATCGTCATAAATATCATCGATGATATCGTCGTTATTATTGTCATTATCTTCTTTTTATCGTCGTTATTAACGTCGTTATTATCGTCGTTAATATCGTCGTTAATATCGTCATTATCATCGTTGTTATCGTCCTTATCATCCTCATAATTATCGTCGTTAATATCGTCGTTATTTTGTCATAAACATCGTCGTTAATGTCGTCGTTATTATCGTCATTATCATCGTTGTTATCATCCTTATCATCCTCATAATTATCGTCGTTAATATCGTCGTTATTTTGTCATAATCATCGACGATAATGACGTCGTTATTATCGTCATTATCTTCGTTGTTATCGTCATAATTATCATCGTTAATATCGTCGTTATTATTGTCATTATCTTCTTTTTATCGACGTTATTATCGTCGTTAATATCGTCGTTATTATCGTCGTTAATATCGTCATTATAATCGTTGTTATCGTCCTTATTATCCTCATAATTATCGTCGTTAATATCGTCGTTATTTTGTCATAAACATCGTCGTTAATGTCGTCGTTATTATCGTCATTATCATCGTTGTTATCATCCTTATCATCCTCATAATTATCGTCGTTATTTTGTCATAATCATCGACGTTAATGTCGTCGTTATTATCGTCATTATCTTCGTTGTTATCGTCATAATTATCATCGTTAATATCGTCGTTATTATTGTCATTATCTTCTTTTTATCGACGTTATTAACGTCGTTATTATCGTCGTTAATATCGTCGTTAATATCGTCATTATCATCGTTGTTATCGTCCTTATCATCCTCATAATTATCGTCGTTAATATCGTCGTTATTTTGTCATAATCATCGTCGTTAATGTCGTCGTTATTATCGTCATTATCTACGTTGTTATCGTCATAAATATTATCGTTAATATCGTCGTTATTATTGTCATTATCTTCTTTTTATTGTCTTTATTATCGTCGTTAATATCGTCGTTATTATCGTCGTTAATATCGTCGTTAATATCGTCATTATCATCGTTGTTATCGTCCTTATTATCCTCATAATTATCGTCGTTAATATCGTCGTTATTTTGTCATAATCATCGTCGTTAATGTCGTCGTTATTATCGTCATTATCTACGTTGTTATCGTCATAAATATCATCGATAATATCGTCGTTATTATTGTCATTATCTTCTTTTTATCGTCGTTATTAACGTCGTTATTATCGTCGTTAATATCGTCGTTAATATCGTCATTATCATCGTAGTTATCGTCCTTATCATCCTCATAATTATCGTCGTTAATATCGTCGTTATTTTGTCATAATCATCGTCGTTAATGTCGTCGTTATTATCGTCATTATCTACGTTGTTATCGACATAAATATTATCTTTAATATCGTCGTTATTATTGTCATTATCTTCTTTTTATTGTCTTTATTATCGTCGTTAATATCGTCGTTATTATCGTCGTTAATATCGTCGTTAATATCGTCATTATCATCGTTGTTATCGTCCTTATTATCCTCATAATTATCGTCTTTAATATCGTCGTTATTATCGTTATTATCATCGTTGTTATCGTCCTTATTATCCTCATAATTATCGTCGTTAATATCGTCGTTATTTTGTCATAATCGTCGTCGTTAATGTCGTCGTTATTATCGTCATTATCTACGTTGTTATCGTCATAAATAACATCGATAATATCGTCGTTATTATTGTCATTATCTTCTTTTTATCGTCGTTATTAACGTCGTTATTATCGTCGTTAATATCGTCGTTAATATCGTCATTATCATCGTTGTTATCGTCCTTATTATCCTCATAATTATCGTCCTTAATATCGTCGTTATTTTGTCATAATCATCGTCGTTAATGTCGTCGTTATTATCGTCATTATCTACGTTGTTATCGTCATAAATTTTATCTTTAATATCGTCGTTATTATTGTCATTATCTTCTTTTTATCGACGTTATTATCGTCGTTAATATCGTCGTTATTATCGTCGTTAATATCGTCATTATCATCGTTGTTATCGTCCTTATTATCCTCATAATTATCGTCGTTAATATCGTCGTTATTTTGTCACAATCATCGTCGTTAATGTCGTCGTTATTATCGTCATTATCATCGTTGTTATCGTCCTTATCATCCTCATAATTATCGTCGTTAATATCGTCGTTATTTTGTCATAATCATCGTCGTTAATGTCGTCGTTATTATCGTCATTATCATCGTTGTTATCGTCCTTATCATCCTCATAATTATCGTCGTTAATATCGTCGTTATTTTGTCATAATCATCGTCGTTAATGTCGTCGTTATTATCGTCATTATCTACGTTGTTATCGTCATAAATATTATCGTTAATATCGTCGTTATTATTGTCATTATCTTCTTTTTATTGTCTTTATTATCGTCGTTAATATCGTCGTTATTATCGTCGTTAATATCGTCGTTAATATCGTCATTATCATCGTTGTTATCGTCCTTATCATCCTCATAATTATCGTCGTTAATATCGTCGTTATTTTGTCATAATCATCGTCGTTAATGTCGTCGTTATTATCGTCATTATCTACGTTGTTATCGTCATAAATATCATCGATAATATCGTCGTTATTATTGTCATTATCTTCTTTTTATCGTCGTTATTAACGTCGTTATTATCGTCGTTAATATCGTCGTTAATATCGTCATTATCATCGTTGTTATCGTCCTTATTATCCTCATAATTATCGTCGTTAATATCGTCGTTATTTTGTCATAATCATCGTCGTTAATGTCGTCGTTATTATCGTCATTATCTACGTTGTTATCGTCATAAATATCATCGATAATATCGTCGTTATTATTGTCATTATCTTCTTTTTATCGTCGTTATTAACGTCGTTATTATCGTCGTTAATATCGTCGTTAATATCGTCGTTAATATCGTCATTATCATCGTTGTTATCGTCCTTATCATCCTCATAATTATCGTCGTTAATATCGTCGTTATTTTGTCATAAACATCGTCGTTAATGTCGTCGTTATTATCGTCATTATCATCGTTGTTATCATCCTTATCATCCTCATAATTATCGTCGTTAATATCGTCGTTATTTTGTCATAATCATCGACGATAATGACGTCGTTATTATCGTCATTATCTTCGTTGTTATCGTCATAATTATCATCGTTAATATCGTCGTTATTATTGTCATTATCTTCTTTTTATCGACGTTATTATCGTCGTTAATATCGTCGTTATTATCGTCGTTAATATCGTCATTATAATCGTTGTTATCGTCCTTATTATCCTCATAATTATCGTCGTTAATATCGTCGTTATTTTGTCATAAACATCGTCGTTAATGTCGTCGTTATTGTCGTCATTATCATCGTTGTTATCATCCTTATCATCCTCATAATTATCGTCGTTAATATCGTCGTTATTTTGTCATAATCATCGACGTTAATGTCGTCGTTATTATCGTCATTATCTTCGTTGTTATCGTCATAATTATCATCGTTAATATCGTCGTTATTATTGTCATTATCTTCTTTTTATCGACGTTATTATCGTCGTTAATATCGTCGTTATTATCGTCGTTAATATCGTCATTATCATCGTTGTTATCGTCCTTATTATCCTCATAATTATCGTCGTTAATATCGTCGTTATTTTGTCACAATCATCGTCGTTAATGTCGTCGTTATTATCGTCATTATCATCGTTGTTATCGTCCTTATCATCCTCATAATTATCGTCGTTAATATCGTCGTTATTTTGTCATAATCATCGTCGTTAATGTCGTCGTTATTATCGTCATTATCTACGTTGTTATCGTCATAAATATTATCGTTAATATCGTCGTTATTATTGTCATTATCTTCTTTTTATTGTCTTTAATATCGTCGTTAATATCGTCGTTATTATCGTCGTTAATATCGTCGTTAATATCGTCATTATCATCGTTGTTATCGTCCTTATTATCCTCATAATTATCGTCGTTAATATCGTCGTTATTTTGTCATAATCATCGTCGTTAATGTCGTCGTTATTATCGTCATTATCTACGTTGTTATCGTCATAAATATCATCGATAATATCGTCGTTATTATTGTCATTATCTTCTTTTTATCGTCGTTATTAACGTCGTTATTATCGTCGTTAATATCGTCGTTAATATCGTCATTATCATCGTAGTTATCGTCCTTATCATCCTCATAATTATCGTCGTTAATATCGTCGTTATTTTGTCATAATCATCGTCGTTAATGTCGTCGTTATTATCGTCATTATCTACGTTGTTATCGACATAAATATTATCTTTAATATCGTCGTTATTATTGTCATTATCTTCTTTTTATTGTCTTTATTATCGTCGTTAATATCGTCGTTATTATCGTCGTTAATATCGTCGTTAATATCGTCATTATCATCGTTGTTATCGTCCTTATTATCCTCATAATTATCGTCTTTAATATCGTCGTTATTATCGTTATTATCATCGTTGTTATCGTCCTTATTATCCTCATAATTATCGTCGTTAATATCGTCGTTATTTTGTCATAATCGTCGTCGTTAATGTCGTCGTTATTATCGTCATTATCTACGTTGTTATCGTCATAAATAACATCGATAATATCGTTGTTATTATTGTCATTATCTTCTTTTTATCGTCGTTATTAACGTCGTTATTATCGTCGTTAATATCGTCGTTAATATCGTCATTATCATCGTTGTTATCGTCCTTATTATCCTTATAATTATCGTCGTTAATATCGTCGTTATTTTGTCATAATCATCGTCGTTAATGTCGTCGTTATTATCGTCATTATCTACGTTGTTATCGTCATAAATTTTATCTTTAATATCGTCGTTATTATTGTCATTATCTTCTTTTTATTGTCTTTATTATCGTCGTTAATATCGTCGTTATTATCGTCGTTAATATCGTCGTTAATATCGTCATTATCATCGTTGTTATCGTCCTTATTATCCTCATAATTATCGTCGTTAATATCGTCGTTATTTTGTCATAATCATCGTCGTTAATGTCGTCGTTATTATCGTCATTATCTACGTTGTTATCGTCATAAATATCATCGATAATATCGTCGTTATTATTGTCATTATCTTCTTTTTATCGTCGTTATTAACGTCGTTATTATCGTCGATAATATCGTCGTTATTATCGTCGTTAATATCGTTATTATCATCGTTGTTATCGTCCTTATTATCCTCATAATTATCTTCGTTAATATCGTCGTTATTTTGTCACAATCATCGTCGTTAATGTCGTCGTTAATATCGTCATTATCATCGTTGTTATCGTCCTTATCATCCTCATAATTATCGTCGTTAATATCGTCGTTATTTTGTCATAATCATCGTCGTTAATGTCGTCGTTATTAAAGTCATTATCTACGTTGTTATCGTCATAAATATCATCGATAATATCGTGGTTATTATTGTCATTATCTTCTTTTTATCGTCGTTTTTAACGTCGTTATTATCGTCGCTAATATCGTCGTTAATATCGTCATTATAATCGTTGTTATCGTCCTTATTATCCTCATAATTATCGTCGTTAATATCGTCGTTATTTTGTCATAAACATCGTCGTTAATGTCGTCGTTATTATCGTCATTATCATCGTTGTTATCATCCTTATCATCCTCATAATTATCGTCGTTAATATCGTCGTTATTTTGTCATAATCATCGACGATAATGTCGTCGTTATTATCGTCATTATCTTCGTTGTTATCGTCATAATTGTCATCGTTAATATCGTCGTTATTATTGTCATTATCTTCTTTTTATCGACGTTATTATCGTCGTTAATATCGTCGTTATTATCGTCGTTAATATCGTCATTATCATCGTTGTTATCGTCCTTATTATCCTCATAATTATCGTCGTTAATATCGTCGTTATTTTGTCACAATCATCGTCGTTAATGTCGTCGTTATTATCGTCATTATCATCGTTGTTATCGTCCTTATCATCCTCATAATTATCGTCGTTAATATCGTCGTTATTTTGTCACAATCATCGTCGTTAATGTCGTCGTTATTATCGTCATTATCATCGTTGTTATCGTCCTTATCATCCTCATAATTATCGTCGTTATTTTGTCATAATCATCGTCGTTAATGTCGTCGTTATTATCGTCATTATCTACGTTGTTATCGTCATAAATATTATCGTTAATATCGTCGTTATTATTGTCATTATCTTCTTTTTATTGTCTTTATTATCGTCGTTAATATCGTCGTTATTATCGTCGTTAATATCGTCGTTAATATCGTCATTATCATCGTTGTTATCGTCCTTATCATCCTCATAATTATCGTCGATAATATCGTCGTTATTTTGTCATAATCATCGTCGTTAATGTCGTCGTTATTATCGTCATTATCTACGTTGTTATCGTCATAAATATCATCGATAATATCGTCGTTATTATTGTCATTATCTTCTTTTTATCGTCGTTATTAACGTCGTTATTATCGTCGTTAATATCGTCGTTAATATCGTCATTATCATCGTTGTTATCGTCCTTATTATCTTCATAATTATCGTCGTTAATATCGTCGTTATTTTGTCATAATCATCGTCGTTAATGTCGTCGTTATTATCGTCATTATCTACGTTGTTATCGTCATAAATATCATCGATAATATCGTCGTTATTATTGTCATTATCTTCTTTTTATCGCGGTTATTAACGTCGTTATTATCGTCGTTAATATCGTCGTTACTATCGTCGTTAATATCGTTATTATCATCGTTGTTATCGTCCTTATTATCCTCATAATTATCGTCGTTAATATCGTCGTTATTTTGTCACAATCATCGTCGTTAATGTCGTCGTTAATATCGTCATTATCATCGTTGTTATCGTCCTTATCATCCTCATAATTATCGTCGTTAATATCGTCGTTATTTTGTCATAATCATCGTCGTTAATGTCGTCGTTATTATCGTCATTATCTACGTTGTTATCGTCATAAATATCATCGATAATATCGTCGTTATTATTGTCATTATCTTCTTTTTATCGTCGTTATTAACGTCGTTATTATCGTCGTTAATATCGTCGTTAATATCGTCATTATCATCGTTGTTATCGTCCTTATTATCCTCATAATTATCGTCGTTAATATCGTCGTTATTTTGTCATAATCATCGTCGTTAATGTCGTCGTTATTATCGTCATTATCTACGTTGTTATCGTCATAAATATCATCGATAATATCGTCGTTATTATTGTCATTATCTTCTTTTTATCGTCGTTATTAACGTCGTTATTATCGTCGTTAATATCGTCGTTACTATCGTCGTTAATATCGTTATTATCATCGTTGTTATCGTCCTTATTATCCTCATTATTATCGTCGTTAATATCGTCGTTATTTTGTCACAATCATCGTCGTTAATGTCGTCGTTAATATCGTCATTATCATCGTTGTTATCGTCCTTATCATCCTCATAATTATCGTCGATAATATCGTCGTTATTTTGTCATAATCATCGTCGTTAATGTCGTCGTTATTATCGTCATTATCTACGTTGTTATCGTCATAAATATCATCGATAATATCGTGGTTATTATTGTCATTATCTTCTTTTTATCGTCGTTTTTAACGTCGTTATTATCGTCGCTAATATCGTCGTTAATATCGTCATTATAATCGTTGTTATCGTCCTTATTATACTCATAATTATCGTCGTTAATATCGTCGTTATTTTGTCACAATCATCGTCGTTAATGTCGTCGTTAATATCGTCATTATCGTCATTATCATCGTTGTTATCGTCCTTATCATCCTCATAATTATCGTCGTTAATATCGTCGTTATTTTGTCATAATCATCGTCGTTAATGTCGTCGTTATTATCGTCATTATCTACGTTGTTATCGTCATAAATATTATCGTTAATATCGTCGTTATTATTGTCATTATCTTCTTTTTATTGTCTTTATTATCGTCGTTAATATCGTCGTTATTATCGTCGTTAATATCGTCGTTAATATCGTCATTATCATCGTTGTTATCGTCCTTATCATCCTCATAATTATCGTCGATAATATCGTCGTTATTTTGTCATAATCATCGTCGTTAATGTCGTCGTTATTATCGTCATTATCTACGTTGTTATCGTCATAAATATCATCGATAATATCGTCGTTATTATTGTCATTATCTTCTTTTTATCGTCGTTATTAACGTCGTTATTATCGTCGTTAATATCGTCGTTAATATCGTCATTATCATCGTTGTTATCGTCCTTATTATCCTCATAATTATCGTCGTTAATATCGTCGTTATTTTGTCATAATCATCGTCGTTAATGTCGTCGTTATTATCGTCATTATCTACGTTGTTATCGTCATAAATATCATCGATAATATCGTCGTTATTATTGTCATTATCTTCTTTTTATCGTCGTTATTAACGTCGTTATTATCGTCGTTAATATCGTCGTTACTATCGTCGTTAATATCGTTATTATCATCGTTGTTATCGTCCTTATTATCCTCATAATTATCGTCGTTAATATCGTCGTTATTTTGTCACAATCATCGTCGTTAATGTCGTCGTTAATATCGTCATTATCATCGTTGTTATCGTCCTTATCATCCTCATAATTATCGTCGTTAATATCGTCGTTATTTTGTCATAATCATCGTCGTTAATGTCGTCGTTATTATCGTCATTATCTACGTTGTTATCGTCATAAATATCATCGATAATATCGTCGTTATTATTGTCATTATCTTCTTTTTATCGTCGTTATTAACGTCGTTATTATCGTCGTTAATATCGTCGTTAATATCGTCATTATCATCGTTGTTATCGTCCTTATTATCCTCATAATTATCGTCGTTAATATCGTCGTTATTTTGTCATAATCATCGTCGTTAATGTCGTCGTTATTATCGTCATTATCTACGTTGTTATCGTCATAAATATCATCGATAATATCGTCGTTATTATTGTCATTATCTTCTTTTTATCGTCGTTATTAACGTCGTTATTATCGTCGTTAATATCGTCGTTACTATCGTCGTTAATATCGTTATTATCATCGTTGTTATCGTCCTTATTATCCTCATTATTATCGTCGTTAATATCGTCGTTATTTTGTCACAATCATCGTCGTTAATGTCGTCGTTAATATCGTCATTATCATCGTTGTTATCGTCCTTATCATCCTCATAATTATCGTCGATAATATCGTCGTTATTTTGTCATAATCATCGTCGTTAATGTCGTCGTTATTATCGTCATTATCTACGTTGTTATCGTCATAAATATCATCGATAATATCGTGGTTATTATTGTCATTATCTTCTTTTTATCGTCGTTTTTAACGTCGTTATTATCGTCGCTAATATCGTCGTTAATATCGTCATTATAATCGTTGTTATCGTCCTTATTATCCTCATAATTATCGTCGTTATATCGTCGTTATTTTGTCACAATCATCGTCGTTAATGTCGTCGTTAATATCGTCATTATCGTCATTATCATCGTTGTTATCGTCCTTATCATCCTCATAATTATCGTCGTTAATATCGTCGTTATTTTGTCATAATCATCGTCGTTAATGTCGTCGTTATTATCGTCATTATCTACGTTGATATCGTCATAAATATTATCGTTAATATCGTCGTTATTATTGTCATTATCTTCTTTTTATTGTCTTTATTATCGTCGTTAATATCGTCGTTATTATCGTCGTTAATATCGTCGTTAATATCGTCATTATCATCGTTGTTATCGTCCTTATCATCCTCATAATTATCGTCGTTAATATCGTCGTTATTTTGTCATAATCATCGTCGTTAATGTCGTCGTTATTATCGTCATTATCTACGTTGTTATCGTCATAAATATCATCGATAATATCGTCGTTATTATTGTCATTATCTTCTTTTTATCGTCGTTTTTAACGTCGTTATTATCGTCGTTAATATCGTCGTTAATATCGTCATTATAATCGTTGTTATCGTCCTTATTATCCTCATAATTATCGTCGTTAATATCGTCGTTATTTTGTCATATTTATCGTCGTTAATGTCGTCGTTATTATCGTCATTATCTACGTTGTTATCGTCATAAATATCATCGATAATATCGTCGTTATTATTGTCATTATCTTCTTTTTATTGTCTTTATTATCGTCGTTAATATCGTCGTTATTTTGTCATAATCATCGTCGTTAATGTCGTCGTTATTATCGTCATTATCTACGTTGTTATCGTCATAAATATCATCGATAATATCGTCGTTATTATTGTCATTATCTTCTTTTTATCGTCGTTATTAACGTCGTTATTATCGTCGTTAATATCGTCGTTATTATCGTCGTTAATATCGTTATTATCATCGTTGTTATCGTCCTTATTATCCTCATAATTATCGTCGTTAATATCGTCGTTATTTTGTCACAATCATCGTCGTTAATGTCGTCGTTAATATCGTCATTATCATCGTTGTTATCGTCCTTATCATCCTCATAATTATCGTCGTTAATATCGTCGTTATTTTGTCATAATCATCGTCGTTAATGTCGTCGTTATTAAAGTCATTATCTACGTTGTTATCGTCATAAATATCATCGATAATATCGTGGTTATTATTGTCATTATCTTCTTTTTATCGTCGTTTTTAACGTCGTTATTATCGTCGCTAATATCGTCGTTAATATCGTCATTATAATCGTTGTTATCGTCCTTATTATCCTCATAATTATCGTCGTTAATATCGTCGTTATTTTGTCATAATCATCGTCGTTAATGTCGTCGTTATTATCGTCATTATCTACGTTGTTATCGTCATAAATATCATCGATAATATCGTCGTTATTATTGTCATTATCTTCTTTTTATCGTCGTTTTTAACGTCGTTATTATCGTCGTTAATATCGTCGTTAATATCGTCATTATAATCGTTGTTATCGTCCTTATCATCCTCATAATTATCGTCGTTAATATCGTCGTTATTTTGTCATAATCATCGTCGTTAATGTCGTCGTTATTATCGTCATTATCTACGTTGTTATCGTCATAAATATTATCGTTAATATCGTCGTTATTATTGTCATTATCTTCTTTTTATTGTCTTTATTATCGTCGTTAATGTCGTCGTTATTATCGTCGTTAATATCGTCGTTAATATCGTCATTATCATCGTTGTTATCGTCCTTATCATCCTCATAATTATCGTCGATAATATCGTCGTTATTTTGTCATAATCATCGTCGTTAATGTCGTCGTTATTATCGTCATTATCTACGTTGTTATCGTCATAAATATCATCGATAATATCGTCGTTATTATTGTCATTATCTTCTTTTTATCGTCGTTATTAACGTCGTTATTATCGTCGTTAATATCGTCGTTAATATCGTCATTATCATCGTTGTTATCGTCCTTATTATCCTCATAATTATCGTCGTTAATATCGTCGTTATTTTGTCATAATCATCGTCGTTAATGTCGTCGTTATTATCGTCATTATCTACGTTGTTATCGTCATAAATATCATCGATAATATCGTCGTTATTATTGTCATTATCTTCTTTTTATCGTCGTTATTAACGTCGTTATTATCGTCGTTAATATCGTCGTTACTATCGTCGTTAATATCGTTATTATCATCGTTGTTATCGTCCTTATTATCCTCATAATTATCGTCGTTAATATCGTCGTTATTTTGTCACAATCATCGTCGTTAATGTCGTCGTTAATATCGTCATTATCATCGTTGTTATCGTCCTTATCATCCTCATAATTATCGTCGTTAATATCGTCGTTATTTTGTCATAATCATCGTCGTTAATGTCGTCGTTATTATCGTCATTATCTACGTTGTTATCGTCATAAATATCATCGATAATATCGTCGTTATTATTGTCATTATCTTCTTTTTATCGTCGTTATTAACGTCGTTATTATCGTCGTTAATATCGTCGTTAATATCGTCATTATCATCGTTGTTATCGTCCTTATTATCCTCATAATTATCGTCGTTAATATCGTCGTTATTTTGTCATAATCATCGTCGTTAATGTCGTCGTTATTATCGTCATTATCTACGTTGTTATCGTCATAAATATCATCGATAATATCGTCGTTATTATTGTCATTATCTTCTTTTTATCGTCGTTATTAACGTCGTTATTATCGTCGTTAATATCGTCGTTACTATCGTCGTTAATATCGTTATTATCATCGTTGTTATCGTCCTTATTATCCTCATTATTATCGTCGTTAATATCGTCGTTATTTTGTCACAATCATCGTCGTTAATGTCGTCGTTAATATCGTCATTATCATCGTTGTTATCGTCCTTATCATCCTCATAATTATCGTCGATAATATCGTCGTTATTTTGTCATAATCATCGTCGTTAATGTCGTCGTTATTATCGTCATTATCTACGTTGTTATCGTCATAAATATCATCGATAATATCGTGGTTATTATTGACATTATCTTCTTTTTATCGTCGTTTTTAACGTCGTTATTATCGTCGCTAATATCGTCGTTAATATCGTCATTATAATCGTTGTTATCGTCCTTATTATCCTCATAATTATCGTCGTTAATATCGTCGTTATTTTGTCACAATCATCGTCGTTAATGTCGTCGTTAATATCGTCATTATCGTCATTATCATCGTTGTTATCGTCCTTATCATCCTCATAATTATCGTCGTTAATATCGTCGTTATTTTGTCATAATCATCGTCGTTAATGTCGTCGTTATTATCGTCATTATCTACGTTGTTATCGTCATAAATATTATCGTTAATATCGTCGTTATTATTGTCATTATCTTCTTTTTATTGTCTTTATTATCGTCGTTAATATCGTCGTTATTATCGTCGTTAATATCGTCGTTAATATCGTCATTATCATCGTTGTTATCGTCCTTATCATCCTCATAATTATCGTCGTTAATATCGTCGTTATTTTGTCATAATCATCGTCGTTAATGTCGTCGTTATTATCGTCATTATCTACGTTGTTATCGTCATAAATATCATCGATAATATCGTCGTTATTATTGTCATTATCTTCTTTTTATCGTCGTTTTTAACGTCGTTATTATCGTCGTTAATATCGTCGTTAATATCGTCATTATAATCGTTGTTATCGTCCTTATTATCCTCATAATTATCGTCGTTAATATCGTCGTTATTTTGTCATATTTATCGTCGTTATTATCGTCATTATCTACGTTGTTATCGTCATAAATATCATCGATAATATCGTCGTTATTATTGTCATTATCTTCTTTTTATTGTCTTTATTATCGTCGTTAATATCGTCGTTATTTTGTCATAATCATCGTCGTTAATGTCGTCGTTATTATCGTCATTATCTACGTTGTTATCGTCATAAATATCATCGATAATATCGTCGTTATTATTGTCATTATCTTCTTTTTATCGTCGTTTTTAACGTCGTTATTATCGTCGTTATTATCGTCGTTAATATCGTCGTTAATATCGTCATTATCATCGTTGTTATCGTCCTTATTATCCTCATAATTATCGTCTTTAATATCGTCGTTATTATCGTTATTATCATCGTTGTTATCGTCCTTATTATCCTCATAATTATCGTCGTTAATATCGTCGTTATTTTGTCATAATCGTCGTCGTTAATGTCGTCGTTATTATCGTCATTATCTACGTTGTTATCGTCATAAATAACATCGATAATATCGTCGTTATTATTGTCATTATCTTCTTTTTATCGTCGTTATTATCGTCGTTAATATCGTCGTTAATATCGTCATTATCATCGTTGTTATCGTCCTTATTATCCTCATAATTATCGTCGTTAATATCGTCGTTATTTTGTCATAATCATCGTCGTTAATGTCGTCGTTATTATCGTCATTATCTACGTTGTTATCGTCATAAATATTATCTTTAATATCGTCGTTATTATTGTCATTATCTTCTTTTTATTGTCTTTATTATCGTCGTTAATATCGTCGTTATTATCGTCGTTAATATCGTCGTTAATATCGTCATTATCATCGTTGTTATCGTCCTTATTATCCTCATAATTATCGTCGTTAATATCGTCGTTATTTTGTCATAATCATCGTCGTTAATGTCGTCGTTATTATCGTCATTATCTACGTTGTTATCGTCATAAATATCATCGATAATATCGTCGTTATTATTGTCATTATCTTCTTTTTATCGTCGTTATTATCGTCGTTTTTAACGTCGTTATTATCGTCGCTAATATCGTCGTTAATATCGTCATTATAATCGTTGTTATCGTCCTTATTATCCTCATAATTATCGTCGTTAATATCGTCGTTATTTTGTCATAAACATCGTCGTTAATGTCGTCGTTATTATCGTCATTATCATCGTTGTTATCATCCTTATCATCCTCATAATTATCGTCGTTAATATCGTCGTTATTTTGTCATAATCATCGACGATAATGTCGTCGTTATTATCGTCATTATCTTCGTTGTTATCGTCATAATTGTCATCGTTAATATCGTCGTTATTATTGTCATTATCTTCTTTTTATCGACGTTATTATCGTCGTTAATATCGTCGTTATTATCGTCGTTAATATCGTCATTATCATCGTTGTTATCGTCCTTATTATCCTCATAATTATCGTCGTTAATATCGTCGTTATTTTGTCACAATCATCGTCGTTAATGTCGTCGTTATTATCGTCATTATCATCGTTGTTATCGTCCTTATCATCCTCATAATTATCGTCGTTAATATCGTCGTTATTTTGTCATAATCATCGTCGTTAATGTCGTCGTTATTATCGTCATTATCTACGTTGTTATCGTCATAAATATTATCGTTAATATCGTCGTTATTATTGTCATTATCTTCTTTTTATTGTCTTTATTATCGTCGTTAATATCGTCGTTATTATCGTCGTTAATATCGTCGTTAATATCGTCATTATCATCGTTGTTATCGTCCTTATCATCCTCATAATTATCGTCGATAATATCGTCGTTATTTTGTCATAATCATCGTCGTTAATGTCGTCGTTATTATCGTCATTATCTACGTTGTTATCGTCATAAATATCATCGATAATATCGTCGTTATTATTGTCATTATCTTCTTTTTATCGTCGTTATTAACGTCGTTATTATCGTCGTTAATATCGTCGTTAATATCGTCATTATCATCGTTGTTATCGTCCTTATTATCCTCATAATTATCGTCGTTAATATCGTCGTTATTTTGTCATAATCATCGTCGTTAATGTCGTCGTTATTATCGTCATTATCTACGTTGTTATCGTCATAAATATCATCGATAATATCGTCGTTATTATTGTCATTATCTTCTTTTTATCGTCGTTATTAACGTCGTTATTATCGTCGTTAATATCGTCGTTACTATCGTCGTTAATATCGTTATTATCATCGTTGTTATCGTCCTTATTATCCTCATAATTATCGTCGTTAATATCGTCGTTATTTTGTCATAATCATCGTCGTTAATGTCGTCGTTATTATCGTCATTATCTACGTTGTTATCGTCATAAATATCATCGATAATATCGTCGTTATTATTGTCATTATCTTCTTTTTATCGTCGTTATTAACGTCGTTATTATCGTCGTTAATATCGTCGTTACTATCGTCGTTAATATCGTTATTATCATCGTTGTTATCGTCCTTATTATCCTCATAATTATCGTCGTTAATATCGTCGTTATTTTGTCACAATCATCGTCGTTAATGTCGTCGTTAATATCGTCATTATCATCGTTGTTATCGTCCTTATCATCCTCATAATTATCGTCGTTAATATCGTCGTTATTTTGTCATAATCATCGTCGTTAATGTCGTCGTTATTATCGTCATTATCTACGTTGTTATCGTCATAAATATCATCGATAATATCGTCGTTATTATTGTCATTATCTTCTTTTTATCGTCGTTATTAACGTCGTTATTATCGTCGTTAATATCGTCGTTAATATCGTCATTATCATCGTTGTTATCGTCCTTATTATCCTCATAATTATCGTCGTTAATATCGTCGTTATTTTGTCATAATCATCGTCGTTAATGTCGTCGTTATTATCGTCATTATCTACGTTGTTATCGTCATAAATATCATCGATAATATCGTCGTTATTATTGTCATTATCTTCTTTTTATCGTCGTTATTAACGTCGTTATTATCGTCGTTAATATCGTCGTTACTATCGTCGTTAATATCGTTATTATCATCGTTGTTATCGTCCTTATTATCGTCGTTAATATCGTCGTTATTTTGTCACAATCATCGTCGTTAATGTCGTCGTTAATATCGTCATTATCATCGTTGCTATCGTCCTTATCAGCCTCATAATTATCGTCGTTAATATCGTCGTTATTTTGTCATAATCATCGTCGTTAATGTCGTCGTTATTATCGTCATTATCTACGTTGTTATCGTCATAAATATCATCGATAATATCGTGGTTATTATTGTCATTATCTTCTTTTTATCGTCGTTTTTAACGTCGTTATTATCGTCGCTAATATCGTCGTTAATATCGTCATTATAATCGTTGTTATCGTCCTTATTATCCTCATAATTATCGTCGTTAATATCGTCGTTATTTTGTCACAATCATCGTCGTTAATATCGTCGTTAATATCGTCATTATCATCGTTGTTATCGTCCTTATTATCCTCATAATTATCGTCGTTAATATCGTCGTTATTTTGTCATAATCATCGTCGTTAATGTCGTCGTTATTATCGTCATTATCTACGTTGTTATCGTCATAAATATTATCTTTAATATCGTCGTTATTATTGTCATTATCTTCTTTTTATTGTCTTTATTATCGTCGTTAATATCGTCGTTATTATCGTCGTTAATATCGTCGTTAATATCGTCATTATCATCGTTGTTATCGTCCTTATTATCCTCATAATTATCGTCGTTAATATCGTCGTTATTTTGTCATAATCATCGTCGTTAATGTCGTCGTTATTATCGTCATTATCTACGTTGTTATCGTCATAAATATCATCGATAATATCGTCGTTATTATTGTCATTATCTTCTTTTTATCGTCGTTATTAACGTCGTTATTATCGTCGTTAATATCGTCGTTATTATCGTCGTTAATATCGTTATTATCATCGTTGTTATCGTCCTTATTATCCTCATAATTATCGTCGTTAATATCGTCGTTATTTTGTCACAATCATCGTCGTTAATGTCGTCGTTAATATCGTCATTATCATCGTTGTTATCGTCCTTATCATCCTCATAATTATCGTCGTTAATATCGTCGTTATTTTGTCATAATCATCGTCGTTAATGTCGTCGTTATTAAAGTCATTATCTACGTTGTTATCGTCATAAATATCATCGATAATATCGTGGTTATTATTGTCATTATCTTCTTTTTATCGTCGTTTTTAACGTCGTTATTATCGTCGCTAATATCGTCGTTAATATCGTCATTATAATCGTTGTTATCGTCCTTATTATCCTCATAATTATCGTCGTTAATATCGTCGTTATTTTGTCATAAACATCGTCGTTAATGTCGTCGTTATTATCGTCATTATCATCGTTGTTATCATCCTTATCATCCTCATAATTATCGTCGTTAATATCGTCGTTATTTTGTCATAATCATCGACGATAATGTCGTCGTTATTATCGTCATTATCTTCGTTGTTATCGTCATAATTGTCATCGTTAATATCGTCGTTATTATTGTCATTATCTTCTTTTTATCGACGTTATTATCGTCGTTAATATCGTCGTTATTATCGTCGTTAATATCGTCATTATCATCGTTGTTATCGTCCTTATCATCCTCATAATTATCGTCGATAATATCGTCGTTATTTTGTCATAATCATCGTCGTTAATGTCGTCGTTATTATCGTCATTATCTACGTTGTTATCGTCATAAATATCATCGATAATATCGTCGTTATTATTGTCATTATCTTCTTTTTATCGTCGTTATTAACGTCGTTATTATCGTCGTTAATATCGTCGTTAATATCGTCATTATCATCGTTGTTATCGTCCTTATTATCCTCATAATTATCGTCGTTAATATCGTCGTTATTTTGTCATAATCATCGTCGTTAATGTCGTCGTTATTATCGTCATTATCTACGTTGTTATCGTCATAAATATCATCGATAATATCGTCGTTATTATTGTCATTATCTTCTTTTTATCGTCGTTATTAACGTCGTTATTATCGTCGTTAATATCGTCGTTACTATCGTCGTTAATATCGTTATTATCATCGTTGTTATCGTCCTTATTATCCTCATAATTATCGTCGTTAATATCGTCGTTATTTTGTCATAATCATCGTCGTTAATGTCGTCGTTATTATCGTCATTATCTACGTTGTTATCGTCATAAATATCATCGATAATATCGTCGTTATTATTGTCATTATCTTCTTTTTATCGTCGTTATTAACGTCGTTATTATCGTCGTTAATATCGTCGTTACTATCGTCGTTAATATCGTTATTATCATCGTTGTTATCGTCCTTATTATCCTCATAATTATCGTCGTTAATATCGTCGTTATTTTGTCACAATCATCGTCGTTAATGTCGTCGTTAATATCGTCATTATCATCGTTGTTATCGTCCTTATCATCCTCATAATTATCGTCGTTAATATCGTCGTTATTTTGTCATAATCATCGTCGTTAATGTCGTCGTTATTATCGTCATTATCTACGTTGTTATCGTCATAAATATCATCGATAATATCGTCGTTATTATTGTCATTATCTTCTTTTTATCGTCGTTATTAACGTCGTTATTATCGTCGTTAATATCGTCGTTAATATCGTCATTATCATCGTTGTTATCGTCCTTATTATCCTCATAATTATCGTCGTTAATATCGTCGTTATTTTGTCATAATCATCGTCGTTAATGTCGTCGTTATTATCGTCATTATCTACGTTGTTATCGTCATAAATATCATCGATAATATCGTCGTTATTATTGTCATTATCTTCTTTTTATCGTCGTTATTAACGTCGTTATTATCGTCGTTAATATCGTCGTTACTATCGTCGTTAATATCGTTATTATCATCGTTGTTATCGTCCTTATTATCGTCGTTAATATCGTCGTTATTTTGTCACAATCATCGTCGTTAATGTCGTCGTTAATATCGTCATTATCATCGTTGTTATCGTCCTTATCATCCTCATAATTATCGTCGTTAATATCGTCGTTATTTTGTCATAATCATCGTCGTTAATGTCGTCGTTATTATCGTCATTATCTACGTTGTTATCGTCATAAATATCATCGATAATATCGTGGTTATTATTGTCATTATCTTCTTTTTATCGTCGTTTTTAACGTCGTTATTATCGTCGCTAATATCGTCGTTAATATCGTCATTATAATCGTTGTTATCGTCCTTATCATCCTCATAATTATCGTCGTTAATATCGTCGTTATTTTGTCATAATCATCGTCGTTAATGTCGTCGTTATTATCGTCATTATCTACGTTGTTATCGTCATAAATATCATCGATAATATCGTCGTTATTATTGTCATTATCTTCTTTTTATCGTCGTTTTTAACGTCGTTATTATCGTCGTTAATATCGTCGTTAATATCGTCATTATAATCGTTGTTATCGTCCTTATTATCCTCATAATTATCGTCGTTAATATCGTCGTTATTTTGTCATAAACATCGTCGTTAATGTCGTCGTTATTATCGTCATTATCATCGTTGTTATCATCCTTATCATCCTCATAATTATCGTCGTTAATATCGTCGTTATTTTGTCATAATCATCGACGATAATGTCGTCGTTATTATCGTCATTATCTTCGTTGTTATCGTCATAATTATCATCGTTAATATCGTCGTTATTATTGTCATTATCTTCTTTTTATCGACGTTATTATCGTCGTTAATATCGTCGTTATTATCGTCGTTAATATCGTCATTATCATCGTTGTTATCGTCCTTATTATCCTCATAATTATCGTCGTTAATATCGTCGTTATTTTGTCACAATCATCGTCGTTAATGTCGTCGTTATTATCGTCATTATCATCGTTGTTATCGTCCTTATCATCCTCATAATTATCGTCGTTAATATCGTCGTTATTTTGTCATAATCATCGTCGTTAATGTCGTCGTTATTATCGTCATTATCTACGTTGTTATCGTCATAAATATTATCGTTAATATCGTCGTTATTATTGTCATTATCTTCTTTTTATTGTCTTTATTATCGTCGTTAATATCGTCGTTATTATCGTCGTTAATATCGTCGTTAATATCGTCATTATCATCGTTGTTATCGTCCTTATTATCCTCATAATTATCGTCGTTAATATCGTCGTTATTTTGTCATAATCATCGTCGTTAATGTCGTCGTTATTATCGTCATTATCTACGTTGTTATCGTCATAAATATCATCGATAATATCGTCGTTATTATTGTCATTATCTTCTTTTTATCGTCGTTATTAACGTCGTTATTATCGTCGTTAATATCGTCGTTACTATCGTCGTTAATATCGTTATTATCATCGTTGTTATCGTCCTTATTATCCTCATAATTATCGTCGTTAATATCGTCGTTATTTTGTCATAATCATCGTCGTTAATGTCGTCGTTATTATCGTCATTATCTACGTTGTTATCGTCATAAATATCATCGATAATATCGTCGTTATTATTGTCATTATCTTCTTTTTATCGTCGTTATTAACGTCGTTATTATCGTCGTTAATATCGTCGTTACTATCGTCGTTAATATCGTTATTATCATCGTTGTTATCGTCCTTATTATCCTCATAATTATCGTCGTTAATATCGTCGTTATTTTGTCACAATCATCGTCGTTAATGTCGTCGTTAATATCGTCATTATCATCGTTGTTATCGTCCTTATCATCCTCATAATTATCGTCGTTAATATCGTCGTTATTTTGTCATAATCATCGTCGTTAATGTCGTCGTTATTATCGTCATTATCTACGTTGTTATCGTCATAAATATCATCGATAATATCGTCGTTATTATTGTCATTATCTTCTTTTTATCGTCGTTATTAACGTCGTTATTATCGTCGTTAATATCGTCGTTAATATCGTCATTATCATCGTTGTTATCGTCCTTATTATCCTCATAATTATCGTCGTTAATATCGTCGTTATTTTGTCATAATCATCGTCGTTAATGTCGTCGTTATTATCGTCATTATCTACGTTGTTATCGTCATAAATATCATCGATAATATCGTCGTTATTATTGTCATTATCTTCTTTTTATCGTCGTTATTAACGTCGTTATTATCGTCGTTAATATCGTCGTTACTATCGTCGTTAATATCGTTATTATCATCGTTGTTATCGTCCTTATTATCGTCGTTAATATCGTCGTTATTTTGTCACAATCATCGTCGTTAATGTCGTCGTTAATATCGTCATTATCATCGTTGTTATCGTCCTTATCATCCTCATAATTATCGTCGTTAATATCGTCGTTATTTTGTCATAATCATCGTCGTTAATGTCGTCGTTATTATCGTCATTATCTACGTTGTTATCGTCATAAATATCATCGATAATATCGTGGTTATTATTGTCATTATCTTCTTTTTATCGTCGTTTTTAACGTCGTTATTATCGTCGCTAATATCGTCGTTAATATCGTCATTATAATCGTTGTTATCGTCCTTATTATCCTCATAATTATCGTCGTTAATATCGTCGTTATTTTGTCACAATCATCGTCGTTAATGTCGTCGTTAATATCGTCATTATCATCGTTGTTATCGTCCTTATCATCCTCATAATTATCGTCGTTAATATCGTCGTTATTTTGTCATAATCATCGTCGTTAATGTCGTCGTTATTATCGTCATTATCTACGTTGTTATCGTCATAAATATTATCGTTAATATCGTCGTTATTATTGTCATTATCTTCTTTTTATTGTCTTTATTATCGTCGTTAATATCGTCGTTATTATCGTCGTTAATATCGTCGTTAATATAGTCATTATCATCGTTGTTATCGTCCTTATATCCTCATAATTATCGTCGTTAATATCGTCGTTATTTTGTCATAATCATCGTCGTTAATGTCGTCGTTATTATCGTCATTATCTACGAAGTTATCGTCATAAATATCATCGATAATATCGTCGTTATTATTGTCATTATCTTCTTTTTATCGTCGTTTTTAACGTCGTTATTATCGTCGTTAATATCGTCGTTAATATCGTCATTATAATCGTTGTTATCGTCCTTATTATCCTCATAATTATCGTCGTTAATATCGTCGTTATTTTGTCATATTTATCGTCGTTAATGTCGTCGTTAATATCGTCATTATAATCGTTGTTATCGTCCTTATTATCCTCATAATTATCATCGATAATATCGTCGTTATTATTGTCATTATCTTCTTTTTATCGTCGTTATTAACGTCGTTATTATCGTCGTTAATATCGTCGTTAATATCGTCATTATCATCGTTGTTATCGTCCTTATCATCCTCATAATTATCGTCGTTAATATCGTCGTTATTTTGTCATAATCATCGTCGTTAATGTCGTCGTTATTATCGTCATTATCTACGTTGTTATCGTCATAAATATCATCGATAATATCGTCGTTATTATTGTCATTATCTTCTTTTTATTGTCTTTATTATCGTCGTTAATATCGTCGTTATTATCGTCGTTAATATCGTCGTTAATATCGTCATTATCATCGTTGTTATCGTCCTTATCATCCTCATAATTATCGTCGTTAATATCGTCGTTATTTTGTCATAATCATCGTCGTTAATGTCGTCGTTATTATCGTCATTATCTACGTTGTTATCGTCATAAATATTATCGTTAATATCGTCGTTATTATTGTCATTATCTTCTTTTTATTGTCTTTATTATCGTCGTTAATATCGTCGTTATTATCGTCGTTAATATCGTCGTTAATATCGTCATTATCATCGTTGTTATCGTCCTTATTATCCTCATAATTATCGTCGTTAATATCGTCGTTATTTTGTCATAATCATCGTCGTTAATGTCGTCGTTATTATCGTCATTATCTACGTTGTTATCGTCATAAATATCATCGATAATATCGTCGTTATTATTGTCATTATCTTCTTTTTATCGTCGTTATTAACGTCGTTATTATCGTCGTTAATATCGTCGTTAATATCGTCATTATCATCGTTGTTATCGTCCTTATCATCCTCATAATTATCGTCGTTAATATCGTCGTTATTTTGTCATAATCATCGTCGTTAATGTCGTCGTTATTATCGTCATTATCTACGTTGTTATCGTCATAAATATCATCGATAATATCGTCGTTATTATTGTCATTATCTTCTTTTTATCGTCGTTTTTAACGTCGTTATTATCGTCGTTAATATTGTCGTTAATATCGTCATTATAATCGTTGTTATCGTCCTTATTATCCTCATAATTATCGTCGTTAATATCGTCGTTATTTTGTCATAATCATCGTCGTTAATGTCGTCGTTATTATCGTCATTATCTACGTTGTTATCGTCATAAATATCATCGATAATATCGTCGTTATTATTGTCATTATCTTCTTTTTATCGTCGTTATTATCGTCGTTAATATCGTCGTTATTATCGTCGTTAATATCGTCGTTAATATCGTCATTATCATCGTTGTTATCGTCCTTATTATCCTCATAATTATCGTCGTTAATATCGTCGTTATTTTGTCATAATCATCGTCGTTAATGTCGTCGTTATTATCGTCATTATCTACGTTGTTATCGTCATAAATATCATCGATAATATCGTCGTTATTATTGTCATTATCTTCTTTTTATCGTCGTTATTAACGTCGTTATTATCGTCGTTAATATCGTCGTTACTATCGTCGTTAATATCGTTATTATCATCGTTGTTATCGTCCTTATTATCCTCATAATTATCGTCGTTAATATCGTCGTTATTTTGTCACAATCATCGTCGTTAATGTCGTCGTTAATATCGTCATTATCATCGTTGTTATCGTCCTTATCATCCTCATAATTATCGTCGTTAATATCGTCGTTATTTTGTCATAATCATCGTCGTTAATGTCGTCGTTATTATCGTCATTATCTACGTTGTTATCGTCATAAATATCATCGATAATATCGTCGTTATTATTGTCATTATCTTCTTTTTATCGTCGTTATTAACGTCGTTATTATCGTCGTTAATATCGTCGTTAATATCGTCATTATCATCGTTGTTATCGTCCTTATTATCCTCATAATTATCGTCGTTAATATCGTCGTTATTTTGTCATAATCATCGTCGTTAATGTCGTCGTTATTATCGTCATTATCTACGTTGTTATCGTCATAAATATCATCGATAATATCGTCGTTATTATTGTCATTATCTTCTTTTTATCGTCGTTATTAACGTCGTTATTATCGTCGTTAATATCGTCGTTACTATCGTCGTTAATATCGTTATTATCATCGTTGTTATCGTCCTTATTATCCTCATTATTATCGTCGTTAATATCGTCGTTATTTTGTCACAATCATCGTCGTTAATGTCGTCGTTAATATCGTCATTATCATCGTTGTTATCGTCCTTATCATCCTCATAATTATCGTCGTTAATATCGTCGTTATTTTGTCATAATCATCGTCGTTAATGTCGTCGTTATTATCGTCATTATCTACGTTGTTATCGTCATAAATATCATCGATAATATCGTGGTTATTATTGTCATTATCTTCTTTTTATCGTCGTTTTTAACGTCGTTATTATCGTCGCTAATATCGTCGTTAATATCGTCATTATAATCGTTGTTATCGTCCTTATTATCCTCATAATTATCGTCGTTAATATCGTCGTTATTTTGTCACAATCATCGTCGTTAATGTCGTCGTTAATATCGTCATTATCATCGTTGTTATCGTCCTTATCATCCTCATAATTATCGTCGTTAATATCGTCGTTATTTTGTCATAATCATCGTCGTTAATGTCGTCGTTATTATCGTCATTATCTACGTTGTTATCGTCATAAATATTATCGTTAATATCGTCGTTATTATTGTCATTATCTTCTTTTTATTGTCTTTATTATCGTCGTTAATATCGTCGTTATTATCGTCGTTAATATCGTCGTTAATATCGTCATTATCATCGTTGTTATCGTCCTTATCATCCTCATAATTATCGTCGTTAATATCGTCGTTATTTTGTCATAATCATCGTCGTTAATGTCGTCGTTATTATCGTCATTATCTACGTTGTTATCGTCATAAATATCATCGATAATATCGTCGTTATTATTGTCATTATCTTCTTTTTATCGTCGTTTTTAACGTCGTTATTATCGTCGTTAATATCGTCGTTAATATCGTCATTATAATCGTTGTTATCGTCCTTATTATCCTCATAATTATCGTCGTTAATATCGTCGTTATTTTGTCATATTTATCGTCGTTAATGTCGTCGTTATTATCGTCATTATCTACGTTGTTATCGTCATAAATATCATCGATAATATCGTCGTTATTATTGTCATTATCTTCTTTTTATTGTCTTTATTATCGTCGTTAATATCGTCGTTATTATCGTCGTTAATATCGTCGTTAATATCGTCATTATCATCGTTGTTATCGTCCTTATCATCCTCATAATTATCGTCGTTAATATCGTCGTTATTTTGTCATAATCATCGTCGTTAATGTCGTCGTTATTATCGTCATTATCTACGTTGTTATCGTCATAAATATCATCGATAATATCGTCGTTATTATAGTCATTATCTTCTTTTTATCGTCGTTTTTAACGTCGTTATTATCGTCGTTAATATCGTCGTTAATATCGTCATTATAATCGTTGTTATCGTCCTTATTATCCTCATAATTATCGTCGTTAATATCGTCGTTATTTTGTCATAAACATCGTCGTTAATGTCGTCGTTATTATCGTCATTATCATCGTTGTTATCATCCTTATCATCCTCATAATTATCGTCGTTAATATCGTCGTTATTTTGTCATAATCATCGACGATAATGTCGTCGTTATTATCGTCATTATCTTCGTTGTTATCGTCATAATTATCATCGTTAATATCGTCGTTATTATTGTCATTATCTTCTTTTTATCGACGTTATTATCGTCGTTAATATCGTCGTTATTATCGTCGTTAATATCGTCGTTACTATCGTCGTTAATATCGTTATTATCATCGTTGTTATCGTCCTTATTATCCTCATTATTATCGTCGTTAATATCGTCGTTATTTTGTCACAATCATCGTCGTTAATGTCGTCGTTAATATCGTCATTATCATCGTTGTTATCGTTCTTATCATCCTCATAATTATCGTCGTTAATATCGTCGTTATTTTGTCATAATCATCGTCGTTAATGTCGTCGTTATTATCGTCATTATCTACGTTGTTATCGTCATAAATATCATCGATAATATCGTGGTTATTATTGTCATTATCTTCTTTTTATCGTCGTTTTTAACGTCGTTATTATCGTCGCTAATATCGTCGTTAATATCGTCATTATAATCGTTGTTATCGTCCTTATTATCCTCATAATTATCGTCGTTAATATCGTCGTTATTTTGTCACAATCATCGTCGTTAATGTCGTCGTTAATATCGTCATTATCATCGTTGTTATCGTCCTTATCATCCTCATAATTATCGTCGTTAATATCGTCGTTATTTTGTCATAATCATCGTCGTTAATGTCGTCGTTATTATCGTCATTATCTACGTTGTTATCGTCATAAATATTATCGTTAATATCGTCGTTATTATTGTCATTATCTTCTTTTTATTGTCTTTATTATCGTCGTTAATATCGTCGTTATTATCGTCGTTAATATCGTCGTTAATATCGTCATTATCATCGTTGTTATCGTCCTTATCATCCTCATAATTATCGTCGTTAATATCGTCGTTATTTTGTCATAATCATCGTCGTTAATGTCGTCGTTATTATCGTCATTATCTACGTTGTTATCGTCATAAATATCATCGATAATATCGTCGTTATTATTGTCATTATCTTCTTTTTATCGTCGTTTTTAACGTCGTTATTATCGTCGTTAATATCGTCGTTAATATCGTCATTATAATCGTTGTTATCGTCCTTATTATCCTCATAATTATCGTCGTTAATATCGTCGTTATTTTGTCATATTTATCGTCGTTAATGTCGTCGTTATTATCGTCATTATCTACGTTGTTATCGTCATAAATATCATCGATAATATCGTCGTTATTATTGTCATTATCTTCTTTTTATTGTCTTTATTATCGTCGTTAATATCGTCGTTATTATCGTCGTTAATATCGTCGTTAATATCGTCATTATCATCGTTGTTATCGTCCTTATCATCCTCATAATTATCGTCGTTAATATCGTCGTTATTTTGTCATAATCATCGTCGTTAATGTCGTCGTTATTATCGTCATTATCTACGTTGTTATCGTCATAAATATCATCGATAATATCGTCGTTATTATTGTCATTATCTTCTTTTTATCGTCGTTTTTAACGTCGTTATTATCGTCGTTAATATCGTCGTTAATATCGTCATTATAATCGTTGTTATCGTCCTTATTATCCTCATAATTATCGTCGTTAATATCGTCGTTATTTTGTCATAAACATCGTCGTTAATGTCGTCGTTATTATCGTCATTATCATCGTTGTTATCATCCTTATCATCCTCATAATTATCGTCGTTAATATCGTCGTTATTTTGTCATAATCATCGACGATAATGTCGTCGTTATTATCGTCATTATCTTCGTTGTTATCGTCATAATTATCATCGTTAATATCGTCGTTATTATTGTCATTATCTTCTTTTTATCGACGTTATTATCGTCGTTAATATCGTCGTTATTATCGTCGTTAATATCGTCATTATCATCGTTGTTATCGTCCTTATTATCCTCATAATTATCGTCGTTAATATCGTCGTTATTTTGTCACAATCATCGTCGTTAATGTCGTCGTTATTATCGTCATTATCATCGTTGTTATCGTCCTTATCATCCTCATAATTATCGTCGTTAATATCGTCGTTATTTTGTCATAATCATCGTCGTTAATGTCGTCGTTATTATCGTCATTATATACGTTGTTATCGTCATAAATATTATCGTTAATATCGTCGTTATTATTGTCATTATCTTCTTTTTATTGTCTTTATTATCGTCGTTATTATCGTCGTTAATATCGTCGTTATTATCGTCGTTAATATCGTCGTTAATATCGTCATTATCATCGTTGTTATCGTCCTTATTATCCTCATAATTATCATCGTTAATATCGTCGTTATTTTGTCATAATCGTCGTCGTTAATGTCGTCGTTATTATCGTCATTATCTACGTTGTTATCGTCATAAATAACATCGATAATATCGTCGTTATTATTGTCATTATCTTCTTTTTATCGTCGTTATAACGTCGTTATTATCGTCGTTAATATCGTCGTTAATATCGTCATTATCATCGTTGTTATCGTCCTTATCATCCTCATAATTATCGTCGTTAATATCGTCGTTATTTTGTCATAATCATCGTCGTTAATGTCGTCGTTATTATCGTCATTATCTACGTTGTTATCGTCATAATTATCATCGATAATATCGTCGTTATTATTGTCATTATCTTCTTTTTATCGTCGTTATTAACGTCGTTATTATCGTCGTTAATATCGTCGTTACTATCGTCGTTAATATCGTTATTATCATCGTTGTTATCGTCCTTATTATCCTCATTATTATCGTCGTTAATATCGTCGTTATTTTGTCACAATCATCGTCGTTAATGTCGTCGTTAATATCGTCATTATCATCGTTGTTATCGTCCTTATCATCCTCATAATTATCGTCGTTAATATCGTCGTTATTTTGTCATAATCATCGTCGTTAATGTCGTCGTTATTATCGTCATTATCTACGTTGTTATCGTCATAAATATCATCGATAATATCGTCGTTATTATTGTCATTATCTTCTTTTTATCGTCGTTATTAACGTCGTTATTATCGTCGTTAATATCGTCGTTACTATCGTCGTTAATATCGTTATTATCATCGTTGTTATCGTCCTTATCATCCTCATAATTATCGTCGTTAATATCGTCGTTATTTTGTCATAATCATCGTCGTTAATGTCGTCGTTATTATCGTCATTATCTACGTTGTTATCGTCATAAATATCATCGATAATATCGTCGTTATTATTGTCATTATCTTCTTTTTATCGTCGTTATTAACGTCGTTATTATCGTCGTTAATATCGTCGTTACTATCGTCGTTAATATCGTTATTATCATCGTTGTTATCGTCCTTATTATCCTCATAATTATCGTCGTTAATATCGTCGTTATTTTGTCATAAACATCGTCGTTAATGTCGTCGTTATTATCGTCATTATCATCGTTGTTATCATCGTTATCATCCTCATAATTATCGTCGTTAATATCGTCGTTATTTTGTCATAATCATCGTCGTTAATGTCGTCGTTATTATCGTCATTATCTACGTTGTTATCGTCATAAATATCATCGATAATATCGTCGTTATTATTGTCATTATCTTCTTTTTATCGTCGTTTTTAACGTCGTTAATATCGTCGTTATTTTGTCACAATCATCGTCGTTAATGTCGTCGTTAATATCGTCATTATCATCGTTGTTATCGTCCTTATCATCCTCATAATTATCGTCGTTAATATCGTCGTTATTTTGTCATAATCATCGTCGTTAATGTCGTCGTTATTATCGTCATTATCTACGTTGTTATCGTCATAAATATTATCGTTAATATCGTCGTTATTATTGTCATTATCTTCTTTTTATTGTCGTTTTTAACGTCGTTATTATCGTCGTTAATATCGTCGTTGATATCGTCATTATAATCGTTGTTATCGTCCTTATTATCCTCATAATTATCGTCGTTAATATCGTCGTTATTTTGTCATATTTATCGTCGTTAATGTCGTCGTTATTATCGTCATTATCTACGTTGTTATCGTCATAAATATCATCGATAATATCGTCGTTATTATTGTCATTATCTTCTTTTTATTGTCTTTATTATCGTCGTTAATATCGTCGTTATTATCGTCGTTAATATCGTCGTTAATATCGTCATTATCATCGTTGTTATCGTCCTTATCATCCTCATAATTATCGTCGTTAATATCGTCGTTATTTTGTCATAATCATCGTCGTTAATGTCGTCGTTATTATCGTCATTATCTACGTTGTTATCGTCATAAATATTATCGTTAATATCGTCGTTATTATTGTCATTATCTTCTTTTTATTGTCTTTATTATCGTCGTTAATATCGTCGTTAATATCGTCGTTATTTTGTCATAATCATCGTCGTTAATGTCGTCGTTATTATCGTCATTATCTACGTTGTTATCGTCATAAATATTATCGTTAATATCGTCGTTATTATTGTCATTATCTTCTTTTTATTGTCTTTATTATCGTCGTTAATATCGTCGTTATTATCGTCGTTAATATCGTCGTTAATATCGTCATTATCATCGTTGTTATCGTCCTTATTATCCTCATAATTATCGTCGTTAATATCGTCGTTATTTTGTCATAATCATCGTCGTTAATGTCGTCGTTATTATCGTCATTATCTACGTTGTTATCGTCATAAATATCATCGATAATATCGTCGTTATTATGGTCATTACCTTCTTTTTATCGTCGTTATTAACGTCGTTATTATCGTCGTTAATATCGTCGTTAATATCGTCATTATCATCGTTGTTATCGTCCTTATCATCCTCATAATTATCGTCGTTAATATCGTCGTTATTTTGTCATAATCATCGTCGTTAATGTCGTCGTTATTATCGTCATTATCTACGTTGTTATCGTCATAAATATCATCGATAATATCGTCGTTATTATTGTCATTATCTTCTTTTTATCGTCGTTATTAACGTCGTTATTATCGTCGTTAATATCGTCGTTACTATCGTCGTTAATATCGTTATTATCATCGTTGTTATCGTCCTTATTATCCTCATAATTATCGTCGTTAATATCGTCGTTATTTTGTCATAAACATCTACGTTAATGTCGTCGTTATTATCGTAATTATCATCGTTGTTATCATCGTTATCATCCTCATAATTATCGTCGTTAATATCGTCGTTATTTTGTCATAATCATCGTCGTTAATGTCGTCGTTATTATCGTCATTATCTACGTTGTTATCGTCATAAATATCATCGATAATATCGTCGTTATTATTGTCATTATCTTCTTTTTATCGTCGTTTTTAACGTCGTTAATATCGTCGTTATTTTGTCACAATCATCGTCGTTAATGTCGTCGTTAATATCGTCATTATCATCGTTGTTATCGTCCTTATCATCCTCATAATTATCGTCGTTAATATCGTCGTTATTTTGTCATAATCATCGTCGTTAATGTCGTCGTTATTATCGTCATTATCTACGTTGTTATCGTCATAAATATTATCGTTAATATCGTCGTTATTATTGTCATTATATTCTTTTTATTGTCGTTTTTAACGTCGTTATTATCGTCGTTAATATCGTCGTTAATATCGTCATTATAATCGTTGTTATCGTCCTTATTATCCTCATAATTATCGTCGTTAATATCGTCGTTATTTTGTCATATTTATCGTCGTTAATGTCGTCGTTATTATCGTCATTATCTACGTTGTTATCGTCATAAATATCATCGATAATATCGTCGTTATTATTGTCATTATCTTCTTTTTATTGTCTTTATTATCGTCGTTAATATCGTCGTTATTATCGTCGTTAATATCGTCGTTAATATCGTCATTATCATCGTTGTTATCGTCCTTATCATCCTCATAATTATCGTCGTTAATATCGTCGTTATTTTGTCATAATCATCGTCGTTAATGTCGTCGTTATTATCGTCATTATCTACGTTGTTATCGTCATAAATATTATCGTTAATATCGTCGTTATTATTGTCATTATCTTCTTTTTATTGTCTTTATTATCGTCATAATTATCGTCGTTAATATCGTCGTTATTTTGTCATAATCATCGTCGTTAATGTCGTCGTTATTATCGTCATTATCTACGTTGTTATCGTCATAAATATTATCGTTAATATCGTCGTTATTATTGTCATTATCTTCTTTTTATTGTCTTTATTATCGTCGTTAATATCGTCGTTATTATCGTCGTTAATATCGTCGTTAATATCGTCATTATCATCGTTGTTATCGTCCTTATTATCCTCATAATTATCGTCGTTAATATCGTCGTTATTTTGTCATAATCATCGTCGTTAATGTCGTCGTTATTATCGTCATTATCTACGTTGTTATCGTCATAAATATCATCGATAATATCGTCGTTATTATTGTCATTACCTTCTTTTTATCGTCGTTATTAACGTCGTTATTATCGTCGTTAATATCGTCGTTAATATCGTCATTATCATCGTTGTTATCGTCCTTATTATCCTCATAATTATCGTCGTTAATATCGTCGTTATTTTGTCATAATCATCGTCGTTAATGTCGTCGTTATTATCGTCATTATCTACGTTGTTATCGTCATAAATATCATCGATAATATCGTCGTTATTATTGTCATTACCTTCTTTTTATCGTCGTTATTAACGTCGTTATTATCGTCGTTAATATCGTCGTTAATATCGTCATTATCATCGTTGTTATCGTCCTTATCATCCTCATAATTATCGTCGTTAATATCGTCGTTATTTTGTCATAATCATCGTCGTTAATGTCGTCGTTATTATCGTCATTATCTACGTTGTTATCGTCATAATTATCATCGATAATATCGTCGTTATTATTGTCATTATCTTCTTTTTATCGTCGTTATTAACGTCGTTATTATCGTCGTTAATATCGTCGTTACTATCGTCGTTAATATCGTTATTATCATCGTTGTTATCGTCCTTATTATCCTCATTATTATCGTCGTTAATATCGTCGTTATTTTGTCACAATCATCGTCGTTAATGTCGTCGTTAATATCGTCATTATCATCGTTGTTATCGTCCTTATCATCCTCATAATTATCGTCGTTAATATCGTCGTTATTTTGTCATAATCATCGTCGTTAATGTCGTCGTTATTATCGTCATTATCTACGTTGTTATCGTCATAAATATCATCGATAATATCGTCGTTATTATTGTCATTATCTTCTTTTTATCGTCGTTATTAACGTCGTTATTATCGTCGTTAATATCGTCGTTACTATCGTCGTTAATATCGTTATTATCATCGTTGTTATCGTCCTTATCATCCTCATAATTATCGTCGTTAATATCGTCGTTATTTTGTCATAATCATCGTCGTTAATGTCGTCGTTATTATCGTCATTATCTACGTTGTTATCGTCATAAATATCATCGATAATATCGTCGTTATTATTGTCATTATCTTCTTTTTATCGTCGTTATTAACGTCATTATTATCGTCGTTAATATCGTCGTTACTATCGTCGTTAATATCGTTATTATCATCGTTGTTATCGTCCTTATTATCCTCATAATTATCGTCGTTAATATCGTCGTTATTTTGTCATAAACATCGTCGTTAATGTCGTCGTTATTATCGTCATTATCATCGTTGTTATCATCGTTATCATCCTCATAATTATCGTCGTTAATATCGTCGTTATTTTGTCATAATCATCGTCGTTAATGTCGTCGTTATTATCGTCATTATCTACGTTGTTATCGTCATAAATATCATCGATAATATCGTCGTTATTATTGTCATTATCTTCTTTTTATCGTCGTTTTTATCGTCGTTAATATCGTCGTTATTTTGTCACAATCATCGTCGTTAATGTCGTCGTTAATATCGTCATTATCATCGTTGTTATCGTCCTTATCATCCTCATAATTATCGTCGTTAATATCGTCGTTATTTTGTCATAATCATCGTCGTTAATGTCGTCGTTATTATCGTCATTATCTACGTTGTTATCGTCATAAATATTATCGTTAATATCGTCGTTATTATTGTCATTATCTTCTTTTTATTGTCGTTTTTAACGTCGTTATTATCGTCGTTAATATCGTCGTTAATATCGTCATTATAATCGTTGTTATCGTCCTTATTATCCTCATAATTATCGTCGTTAATATCGTCGTTATTTTGTCATATTTATCGTCGTTAATGTCGTCGTTATTATCGTCATTATCTACGTTGTTATCGTCATAAATATCATCGATAATATCGTCGTTATTATTTTCATTATCTTCTTTTTATTGTCTTTATTATCGTCGTTAATATCGTCGTTAATATCGTCATTATCATCGTTGTTATCGTCCTTATCATCCTCATAATTATCGTCGTTAATATCGTCGTTATTTTGTCATAATCATCGTCGTTAATGTCGTCGTTATTATCGTCATTATCTACGTTGTTATCGTCATAAATATTATCGTTAATATCGTCGTTATTATTGTCATTATCTTCTTTTTATTGTCTTTATTATCGTCGTTAATATCGTCGATAATATCGTCGTTATTTTGTCATAATCATCGTCGTTAATGTCGTCGTTATTATCGTCATTATCTACGTTGTTATCGTCATAAATATTATCCTTAATATCGTCGTTATTATTGTCATTATCTTCTTTTTATTGTCTTTATTATCGTCGTTAATATCGTCGTTATTATCGTCGTTAATATCGTCGTTAATATCGTCATTATCATCGTTGTTATCGTCCTTATTATCCTCATAATTATCGTCGTTAATATCGTCGTTATTTTGTCATAATCATCGTCGTTAATGTCGTCGTTATTATCGTCATTATCTACGTTGTTATCGTCATAAATATTATCGTTAATATCGTCGTTATTATTGTCATTATCTTCTTTTTATTGTCGTTTTTAACGTCGTTATTATCGTCGTTAATATCGTCGTTAATATCGTCATTATAATCGTTGTTATCGTCCTTATTATCCTCATAATTGTCGTCGTTAATATCGTCGTTATTTTGTCATATTTATCGTCGTTAATGTCGTCGTTATTATCGTCATTATCTACGTTGTTATCGTCATAAATATCATCGATAATATCGTCGTTATTATTGTCATTATCTTCTTTTTATTGTCTTTATTATCGTCGTTAATATCGTCGTTATTATCGTCGTTAATATCGTCGTTAATATCGTCATTATCATCGTTGTTATCGTCCTTATCATCCTCATAATTATCGTCGTTAATATCGTCGTTATTTTGTCATAATCATCGTCGTTAATGTCGTCGTTATTATCGTCATTATCTACGTTGTTATCGTCATAAATATTATCGTTAATATCGTCGTTATTATTGTCATTATCTTCTTTTTATTGTCTTTATTATCGTCGTTAATATCGTCGATAATATCGTCGTTATTTTGTCATAATCATCGTCGTTAATGTCGTCGTTATTATCGTCATTATCTACGTTGTTATCGTCATAAATATTATCGTTAATATCGTCGTTATTATTGTCATTATCTTCTTTTTATTGTCTTTATTATCGTCGTTAATATCGTCGTTATTATCGTCGTTAATATCGTCGTTAATATCGTCATTATCATCGTTGTTATCGTCCTTATTATCCTCATAATTATCGTCGTTAATATCGTCGTTATTTTGTCATAATCATCGTCGTTAATGTCGTCGTTATTATCGTCATTATCTACGTTGTTATCGTCATAAATATCATCGATAATATCGTCGTTATTATGGTCATTACCTTCTTTTTATCGTCGTTATTAACGTCGTTATTATCGTCGTTAATATCGTCGTTAATATCGTCATTATCATCGTTGTTATCGTCCTTATCATCCTCATAATTATCGTCGTTAATATCGTCGTTATTTTGTCATAATCATCGTCGTTAATGTCGTCGTTATTATCGTCATTATCTACGTTGTTATCGTCATAAATATCATCGATAATATCGTCGTTATTATTGTCATTATCTTCTTTTTATCGTCGTTATTAACGTCGTTATTATCGTCGTTAATATCGTCGTTACTATCGTCGTTAATATCGTTATTATCATCGTTGTTATCGTCCTTATTATCCTCATAATTATCGTCGTTAATATCGTCGTTATTTTGTCATAAACATCTACGTTAATGTCGTCGTTATTATCGTCATTATCATCGTTGTTATCATCGTTATCATCCTCATAATTATCGTCGTTAATATCGTCGTTATTTTGTCATAATCATCGTCGTTAATGTCGTCGTTATTATCGTCATTATCTACGTTGTTATCGTCATAAATATCATCGATAATATCGTCGTTATTATTGTCATTATCTTCTTTTTATCGTCGTTTTTAACGTCGTTAATATCGTCGTTATTTTGTCACAATCATCGTCGTTAATGTCGTCGTTAATATCGTCATTATCATCGTTGTTATCGTCCTTATCATCCTCATAATTATCGTCGTTAATATCGTCGTTATTTTGTCATAATCATCGTCGTTAATATCGTCGTTAATATCGTCATTATAATCGTTGTTATCGTCCTTATTATCCTCATAATTATCGTCGTTAATATCGTCGTTATTTTGTCATATTTATCGTCGTTAATGTCGTCGTTATTATCGTCATTATCTACGTTGTTATCGTCATAAATATCATCGATAATATCGTCGTTATTATTGTCATTATCTTCTTTTTATTGTCTTTATTATCGTCGTTAATATCGTCGTTATTATCGTCGTTAATATCGTCGTTAATATCGTCATTATCATCGTTGTTATCGTCCTTATCATCCTCATAATTATCGTCGTTAATATCGTCGTTATTTTGTCATAATCATCGTCGTTAATGTCGTCGTTATTATCGTCATTATCTACGTTGTTATCGTCATAAATATTATCGTTAATATCGTCGTTATTATTGTCATTATCTTCTTTTTATTGTCTTTATTATCGTCGTTAATATCGTCGATAATATCGTCGTTATTTTGTCATAATCATCGTCGTTAATGTCGTCGTTATTATCGTCATTATCTACGTTGTTATCGTCATAAATATTATCGTTAATATCGTCGTTATTATTGTCATTATCTTCTTTTTATTGTCTTTATTATCGTCGTTAATATCGTCGTTATTATCGTCGTTAATATCGTCGTTAATATCGTCATTATCATCGTTGTTATCGTCCTTATTATCCTCATAATTATCGTCGTTAATATCGTCGTTATTTTGTCATAATCATCGTCGTTAATGTCGTCGTTATTATCGTCATTATCTACGTTGTTATCGTCATAAATATCATCGATAATATCGTCGTTATTATTGTCATTACCTTCTTTTTATCGTCGTTATTAACGTCGTTATTATCGTCGTTAATATCGTCGTTAATATCGTCATTATCATCGTTGTTATCGTCCTTATCATCCTCATAATTATCGTCGTTAATATCGTCGTTATTTTGTCATAATCATCGTCGTTAATGTCGTCGTTATTATCGTCATTATCTACGTTGTTATCGTCATAATTATCATCGATAATATCGTCGTTATTATTGTCATTATCTTCTTTTTATCGTCGTTATTAACGTCGTTATTATCGTCGTTAATATCGTCGTTACTATCGTCGTTAATATCGTTATTATCATCGTTGTTATCGTCCTTATTATCCTCATTATTATCGTCGTTAATATCGTCGTTATTTTGTCACAATCATCGTCGTTAATGTCGTCGTTAATATCGTCATTATCATCGTTGTTATCGTCCTTATCATCCTCATAATTATCGTCGTTAATATCGTCGTTATTTTGTCATAATCATCGTCGTTAATGTCGTCGTTATTATCGTCATTATCTACGTTGTTATCGTCATAAATATCATCGATAATATCGTCGTTATTATTGTCATTATCTTCTTTTTATCGTCGTTATTAACGTCGTTATTATCGTCGTTAATATCGTCGTTACTATCGTCGTTAATATCGTTATTATCATCGTTGTTATCGTCCTTATCATCCTCATAATTATCGTCGTTAATATCGTCGTTATTTTGTCATAATCATCGTCGTTAATGTCGTCGTTATTATCGTCATTATCTACGTTGTTATCGTCATAAATATCATCGATAATATCGTCGTTATTATTGTCATTATCTTCTTTTTATCGTCGTTATTAACGTCGTTATTATCGTCGTTAATATCGTCGTTACTATCGTCGTTAATATCGTTATTATCATCGTTGTTATCGTCCTTATTATCCTCATAATTATCGTCGTTAATATCGTCGTTATTTTGTCATAAACATCGTCGTTAATGTCGTCGTTATTATCGTCATTATCATCGTTGTTATCATCGTTATCATCCTCATAATTATCGTCGTTAATATCGTCGTTATTTTGTCATAATCATCGTCGTTAATGTCGTCGTTATTATCGTCATTATCTACGTTGTTATCGTCATAAATATCATCGATAATATCGTCGTTATTATTGTCATTATCTTCTTTTTATCGTCGTTTTTATCGTCGTTAATATCGTCGTTATTTTGTCACAATCATCGTCGTTAATGTCGTCGTTAATATCGTCATTATCATCGTTGTTATCGTCCTTATCATCCTCATAATTATCGTCGTTAATATCGTCGTTATTTTGTCATAATCATCGTCGTTAATGTCGTCGTTATTATCGTCATTATCTACGTTGTAATCGTCATAAATATTATCGTTAATATCGTCGTTATTATTGTCATTATCTTCTTTTTATTGTCGCTTTTAACGTCGTTATTATCGTCGTTAATATCGTCGTTAATATCGTCATTATAATCGTTGTTATCGTCCTTATTATCCTCATAATTATCGTCGTTAATATCGTCGTTATTTTGTCATATTTATCGTCGTTAATGTCGTCGTTATTATCGTCATTATCTACGTTGTTATCGTCATAAATATCATCGATAATATCGTCGTTATTATTGTCATTATCTTCTTTTTATTGTCTTTATTATCGTCGTTAATATCGTCGTTATTATCGTCGTTAATATCGTCGTTAATATCGTCATTATCATCGTTGTTATCGTCCTTATCATCCTCATAATTATCGTCGTTAATATCGTCGTTATTTTGTCATAATCATCGTCGTTAATGTCGTCGTTATTATCGTCATTATCTACGTTGTTATCGTCATAAATATTATCGTTAATATCGTCGTTATTATTGTCATTATCTTCTTTTTATTGTCTTTATTATCGTCGTTAATATCGTCGATAATATCGTCGTTATTTTGTCATAATCATCGTCGTTAATGTCGTCGTTATTATCGTCATTATCTACGTTGTTATCGTCATAAATATTATCCTTAATATCGTCGTTATTATTGTCATTATCTTCTTTTTATTGTCTTTATTATCGTCGTTAATATCGTCGTTATTATCGTCGTTAATATCGTCGTTAATATCGTCATTATCATCGTTGTTATCGTCCTTATTATCCTCATAATTATCGTCGTTAATATCGTCGTTATTTTGTCATAATCATCGTCGTTAATGTCGTCGTTATTATCGTCATTATCTACGTTGTTATCGTCATAAATATCATCGATAATATCGTCGTTATTATGGTCATTACCTTCTTTTTATCGTCGTTATTAACGTCGTTATTATCGTCGTTAATATCGTCGTTAATATCGTCATTATCATCGTTGTTATCGTCCTTATCATCCTCATAATTATCGTCGTTAATATCGTCGTTATTTTGTCATAATCATCGTCGTTAATGTCGTCGTTATTATCGTCATTATCTACGTTGTTATCGTCATAAATATCATCGATAATATCGTCGTTATTATTGTCATTATCTTCTTTTTATCGTCGTTATTAACGTCGTTATTATCGTCGTTAATATCGTCGTTACTATCGTCGTTAATATCGTTATTATCATCGTTGTTATCGTCCTTATTATCCTCATAATTATCGTCGTTAATATCGTCGTTATTTTGTCATAAACATCGTCGTTAATGTCGTCGTTATTATCGTCATTATCATCGTTATCATCCTCATAATTATCGTCGTTAATATCGTCGTTATTTTGTCATAATCATCGTCGTTAATGTCGTCGTTATTATCGTCATTATCTACGTTGTTATCGTCATAAATATCATCGATAATATCGTCGTTATTATTGTCATTATCTTCTTTTTATCGTCGTTTTTAACGTCGTTAATATCGTCGTTATTTTGTCACAATCATCGTCGTTAATGTCGTCGTTAATATCGTCATTATCATCGTTGTTATCGTCCTTATCATCCTCATAATTATCGTCGTTAATATCGTCGTTATTTTGTCATAATCATCGTCGTTAATGTCGTCGTTATTATCGTCATTATCTACGTTGTTATCGTCATAAATATTATCGTTAATATCGTCGTTATTATTGTCATTATCTTCTTTTTATTGTCGTTTTTAACGTCGTTATTATCGTCGTTAATATCGTCGTTAATATCGTCATTATAATCGTTGTTATCGTCCTTATTATCCTCATAATTATCGTCGTTAATATCGTCGTTATTTTGTCATATTTATCGTCGTTAATGTCGTCGTTATTATCGTCATTATCTACGTTGTTATCGTCATAAATATCATCGATAATATCGTCGTTATTATTGTCATTATCTTCTTTTTATTGTCTTTATTATCGTCGTTAATATCGTCGTTATTATCGTCGTTAATATCGTCGTTAATATCGTCATTATCATCGTTGTTATCGTCCTTATCATCCTCATAATTATCGTCGTTAATATCGTCGTTATTTTGTCATAATCATCGTCGTTAATGTCGTCGTTATTATCGTCATTATCTACGTTGTTATCGTCATAAATATTATCGTTAATATCGTCGTTATTATTGTCATTATCTTCTTTTTATTGTCTTTATTATCGTCGTTAATATCGTCGATAATATCGTCGTTATTTTGTCATAATCATCGTCGTTAATGTCGTCGTTATTATCGTCATTATCTACGTTGTTATCGTCATAAATATTATCGTTAATATCGTCGTTATTATTGTCATTATCTTCTTTTTATTGTCTTTATTATCGTCGTTAATATCGTCGTTATTATCGTCGTTAATATCGTCATTATCATCGTTGTTATCGTCCTTATTATCCTCATAATTATCGTCGTTAATATCGTCGTTATTTTGTCATAATCATCGTCGTTAATGTCGTCGTTATTATCGTCATTATCTACGTTGTTATCGTCATAAATATCATCGATAATATCGTCGTTATTATTGTCATTACCTTCTTTTTATCGTCGTTATTAACGTCGTTATTATCGTCGTTAATATCGTCGTTAATATCGTCATTATCATCGTTGTTATCGTCCTTATCATCCTCATAATTATCGTCGTTAATATCGTCGTTATTTTGTCATAATCATCGTCGTTAATGTCGTCGTTATTATCGTCATTATCTACGTTGTTATCGTCATAAATATCATCGATAATATCGTCGTTATTATTGTCATTATCTTCTTTTTATCGTCGTTTTTAACGTCGTTATTATCGTCGTTAATATCGTCATTATAATCGTTGTTATCGTCCTTATTATCCTCATAATTATCGTCGTTAATATCGTCGTTATTTTGTCATAATCATCGTCGTTAATGTCGTCGTTATTATCGTCATTATCTACGTTGTTATCGTCATAAATATCATCGATAATATCGTCGTTATTATTGTCATTATCTTCTTTTTATCGTCGTTATTATCGTCGTTAATATCGTCGTTATTATCGTCGTTAATATCGTCGTTAATATCGTCATTATCATCGTTGTTATCGTCCTTATTATCCTCATAATTATCATCGTTAATATCGTCGTTATTTTGTCATAATCGTCGTCGTTAATGTCGTCGTTATTATCGTCATTATCTACGTTGTTATCGTCATAAATAACATCGATAATATCGTCGTTATTATTGTCATTATCTTCTTTTTATCGTCGTTATAACGTCGTTATTATCGTCGTTAATATCGTCGTTAATATCGTCATTATCATCGTTGTTATCGTCCTTATCATCCTCATAATTATCGTCGTTAATATCGTCGTTATTTTGTCATAATCATCGTCGTTAATGTCGTCGTTATTATCGTCATTATCTACGTTGTTATCGACATAAATATTATCTTTAATATCGTCGTTATTATTGTCATTATCTTCTTTTTATTGTCTTTATTATCGTCGTTAATATCGTCGATAATATCGTCGTTATTTTGTCATAATCATCGTCGTTAATGTCGTCGTTATTATCGTCATTATCTACGTTGTTATCGTCATAAATATTATCGTTAATATCGTCGTTATTATTGTCATTATCTTCTTTTTATTGTCTTTATTATCGTCGTTAATATCGTCGTTATTATCGTCGTTAATATCGTCGTTAATATCGTCATTATCATCGTTGTTATCGTCCTTATTATCCTCATAATTATCGTCGTTAATATCGTCGTTATTTTGTCATAATCATCGTCGTTAATGTCGTCGTTATTATCGTCATTATCTACGTTGTTATCGTCATAAATATCATCGATAATATCGTCGTTATTATTGTCATTACCTTCTTTTTATCGTCGTTATTAACGTCGTTATTATCGTCGTTAATATCGTCGTTAATATCGTCATTATCATCGTTGTTATCGTCCTTATCATCCTCATAATTATCGTCGTTAATATCGTCGTTATTTTGTCATAATCATCGTCGTTAATGTCGTCGTTATTATCGTCATTATCTACGTTGTTATCGTCATAAATATCATCGATAATATCGTCGTTATTATTGTCATTATCTACGTTGTTATCGTCATAAATAACATCGATAATATCGTCGTTATTATTGTCATTATCTTCTTTTTATCGTCGTTATAACGTCGTTATTATCGTCGTTAATATCGTCGTTAATATCGTCATTATCATCGTTGTTATCGTCCTTATCATCCTCATAATTATCGTCGTTAATATCGTCGTTATTTTGTCATAATCATCGTCGTTAATGTCGTCGTTATTATCGTCATTATCTACGTTGTTATCGACATAAATATTATCTTTAATATCGTCGTTATTATTGTCATTATCTTCTTTTTATTGTCTTTATTATCGTCGTTAATATCGTCGTTATTATCGTCGTTAATATCGTCGTTAATATCGTCATTATCATCGTTGTTATCGTCCTTATTATCCTCATAATTATCGTCGTTAATATCGTCGTTATTTTGTCATAATCATCGTCGTTAATGTCGTCGTTATTATCGTCATTATCTACGTTGTTATCGTCATAAATATCATCGATAATATCGTCGTTATTATTGTCATTATCTTCTTTTTATCGTCGTTATTATTGTCATTATCTTCTTTTTATCGTCGTTATTAACGTCGTTATTATCGTCGTTAATATCGTCGTTATTATCGTCGTTAATATCGTTATTATCATCGTTGTTATCGTCCTTATTATCCTCATAATTATCGTCGTTAATATCGTCGTTATTTTGTCACAATCATCGTCGTTAATGTCGTCGTTAATATCGTCATTATCATCGTTGTTATCGTCCTTATCATCCTCATAATTATCGTCGTTAATATCGTCGTTATTTTGTCATAATCATCGTCGTTAATGTCGTCGTTATTATCGTCATTATCTACGTTGTTATCGTCATAAATATCATCGATAATATCGTCGTTATTATTGTCATTATCTTCTTTTTATCGTCGTTATTAACGTCGTTATTATCGTCGTTAATATCGTCGTTAATATCGTCATTATCATCGTTGTTATCGTCCTTATCATCCTCATAATTATCATCGTTAATATCGTCGTTATTTTGTCATAATCATCGTCGTTAATGTCGTCGTTATTATCGTCATTATCTACGTTGTTATCGTCATAAATATCATCGATAATATCGTCGTTATTATTGTCATTATCTTCTTTTTATCGTCGTTTTTAACGTCGTTATTATCGTCGTTAATATCGTCGTTAATATCGTCATTATAATCGTTGTTATCGTCCTTATTATCCTCATAATTATCGTCGTTAATATCGTCGTTATTTTGTCATAATCATCGTCGTTAATGTCGTCGTTATAATCGTCATTATCTACGTTGTTATCGTCATAAATATTATCGTTAATATCGTCGTTATTATTGTCATTATCTTCTTTTTATTGTCTTTATTATCGTCGTTAATATCGTCGTTATTATCGTCGTTAATATCGTCGTTAATATCGTCATTATCATCGTTGTTATCGTCCTTATTATCCTCATAATTATCGTCGTTAATATCGTCGTTATTTTGTCATAATCATCGTCGTTAATGTCGTCGTTATTATCGTCATTATCTACGTTGTTATCGTCATAAATATCATCGATAATATCGTCGTTATTATTGTCATTATCTTCTTTTTATCGTCGTTTTTATCGTCGTTAATATCGTCGTTATTTTGTCACAATCATCGTCGTTAATGTCGTCGTTAATATCGTCATTATCATCGTTGTTATCGTCCTTATCATCCTCATAATTATCGTCGTTAATATCGTCGTTATTTTGTCATAATCATCGTCGTTAATGTCGTCGTTATTATCGTCATTATCTACGTTGTAATCGTCATAAATATTATCGTTAATATCGTCGTTATTATTGTCATTATCTTCTTTTTATTGTCGCTTTTAACGTCGTTATTATCGTCGTTAATATCGTCGTTAATATCGTCATTATAATCGTTGTTATCGTCCTTATTATCCTCATAATTATCGTCGTTAATATCGTCGTTATTTTGTCATATTTATCGTCGTTAATGTCGTCGTTATTATCGTCATTATCTACGTTGTTATCGTCATAAATATCATCGATAATATCGTCGTTATTATTGTCATTATCTTCTTTTTATTGTCTTTATTATCGTCGTTAATATCGTCGTTATTATCGTCGTTAATATCGTCGTTAATATCGTCATTATCATCGTTGTTATCGTCCTTATCATCCTCATAATTATCGTCGTTAATATCGTCGTTATTTTGTCATAATCATCGTCGTTAATGTCGTCGTTATTATCGTCATTATCTACGTTGTTATCGTCATAAATATTATCGTTAATATCGTCGTTATTATTGTCATTATCTTCTTTTTATTGTCTTTATTATCGTCGTTAATATCGTCGTTATTATCGTCGTTAATATCGTCGTTAATATCGTCATTATCATCGTTGTTATCGTCCTTATTATCCTCATAATATCGTCGTTAATATCGTCGTTATTTTGTCATAATCATCGTCGTTAATGTCGTCGTTATTATCGTCATTATCTACGTTGTTATCGTCATAAATATCATCGATAATATCGTCGTTATTATGGTCATTACCTTCTTTTTATCGTCGTTATTAACGTCGTTATTATCGTCGTTAATATCGTCGTTAATATCGTCATTATCATCGTTGTTATCGTCCTTATCATCCTCATAATTATCGTCGTTAATATCGTCGTTATTTTGTCATAATCATCGTCGTTAATGTCGTCGTTATTATCGTCATTATCTACGTTGTTATCGTCATAAATATCATCGATAATATCGTCGTTATTATTGTCATTATCTTCTTTTTATCGTCGTTATTAACGTCGTTATTATCGTCGTTAATATCGTCGTTACTATCGTCGTTAATATCGTTATTATCATCGTTGTTATCGTCCTTATTATCCTCATAATTATCGTCGTTAATATCGTCGTTATTTTGTCATAAACATCGTCGTTAATGTCGTCGTTATTATCGTCATTATCATCGTTATCATCCTCATAATTATCGTCGTTAATATCGTCGTTATTTTGTCATAATCATCGTCGTTAATGTCGTCGTTATTATCGTCATTATCTACGTTGTTATCGTCATAAATATCATCGATAATATCGTCGTTATTATTGTCATTATCTTCTTTTTATCGTCGTTTTTAACGTCGTTAATATCGTCGTTATTTTGTCACAATCATCGTCGTTAATGTCGTCGTTAATATCGTCATTATCATCGTTGTTATCGTCCTTATCATCCTCATAATTATCGTCGTTAATATCGTCGTTATTTTGTCATAATCATCGTCGTTAATGTCGTCGTTATTATCGTCATTATCTACGTTGTTATCGTCATAAATATTATCGTTAATATCGTCGTTATTATTGTCATTATCTTCTTTTTATTGTCGTTTTTAACGTCGTTATTATCGTCGTTAATATCGTCGTTAATATCGTCATTATAATCGTTGTTATCGTCCTTATTATCCTCATAATTATCGTCGTTAATATCGTCGTTATTTTGTCATATTTATCGTCGTTAATGTCGTCGTTATTATCGTCATTATCTACGTTGTTATCGTCATAAATATCATCGATAATATCGTCGTTATTATTGTCATTATCTTCTTTTTATTGTCTTTATTATCGTCGTTAATATCGTCGTTATTATCGTCGTTAATATCGTCGTTAATATCGTCATTATCATCGTTGTTATCGTCCTTATCATCCTCATAATTATCGTCGTTAATATCGTCGTTATTTTGTCATAATCATCGTCGTTAATGTCGTCGTTATTATCGTCATTATCTACGTTGTTATCGTCATAAATATTATCGTTAATATCGTCGTTATTATTGTCATTATCTTCTTTTTATTGTCTTTATTATCGTCGTTAATATCGTCG